>BHFT01021860.1:0-30695 GCA_004320025.1 Laticauda laticaudata
TTCTTCTTTGTCCCGCCCTTCTTCTTGCTCTTGAAGCTTTTCCTTTTGCTTTTCATAGTTCAGGATCTCCACTTCAAAAAATTCAAATACGAAGGCAAAGGATCTTCCTCCCCTTTCTGCATCTTCTTTCTGTTTTTGAAGACTTATCTTCAATTCCTCCAGGAGCGATGGCATTTTAAACACTTTTGAACAACCACCCAATTTACTTTAAGTAAAAACAGAAAAAGAAAGAAAAAACCAATGCCAAAACCTTTTTTTTTAAAATCACCAAATGATCCCAGACTGTTCCTTCTTGTTTCTTTCCTTTAAGAGCCTGTCACATCGGCCGACGGATGCAAAAAGTATGTAAAAAGGACACAGCGAACGAGAAAATGTTCCATCCATTGTTATCCGCTCACAAAAGTGCCCCAAATTTGCATAAACAGAGCGGACAACAACGGAAAGGAATGGACAGGGAGAGAACGTAGCCAGGATGTAAAGCAGATGCTCCACGGAAGCCTAGCGGATGGAAGCGGATGGAAGCGGACACGCAGCGGAAGGAGCGGATGCAGAGCGGATGCGTAGCAGATACAGCGGATGCATCACGGACGCCTAGCGGATGCCTAGTGGATGCAAAGCGTTCACTGCGCATGCAGGGAGGATGCATTGCGTCAGCCCTGCTGCGAGATATAAAGGATGCAGTCGCAAGCAGGGTCACCATTCAGAGGAAGACTGCTGCAGACACATCTCCAGTCCAACAACCATGGGAGAAAAGGAAGCTGTGCTAACTCCTAGCAGCTGGCAAGAAAGGAAGGGTCACCATCCCAGCCACTGGTGCTGACTCTGCGTCTGCGGGCTTCTGCGTGTCTGCTTGGTGTGGTAGCTATTCATGTGGTGCTCAATCTGCTGGTGCTGCTCCTGGTGCTGGGTGCTTCTGCTGGTGCTGTACTGCTGCTGCTTGCTGCTCTGGTCCTGCTGCTGCTCTGGTCCTGCTGTGCTGCTCGGTGAGCTTTTGCCTGCTGCAGTTGTTGCTGCTGCTGCTGGTGGTGTGTGTGGGGACCAGGCCCTAGAAGCTCAAAGCCTTCTGATGAGGCCAGAAGGCCCTTCAGAGGGAGGAAGAGGCATCGCGCATAGGGAGAGGAGGCAGTACTCATCGTAAGAGAGGACTGAAGGATGAGGTGCTCGAATGGCTTGAGGGAGCACGGTACTATGGCGGAAGGGACAGAGGCTTCTATCGAGTACAGCAAAGAAAGCAGGCGGCTTGGAGAAGAGAAGGTGGAGAGGCTGGCTCACATTCGGTGTCTCTTGGGTGGTGGAAGCACATGCAACATCTGGGTACTCAAGTCTAAGAAGTCTGGCAGTACGCGGTCAGCTACACTGACGGGAGATCTACGTGATGGCCAATGCAGCTTGCTTGGAGGGTGAGTCTGCCACTGAGGAGTGCCCATCTGCACAACCCTCTCTCTCTAGCAGTCCCGAAGAGCCAGTCTTTTCTGGCCCAGAAGTCGCTCCTGTGTCAGGGGGTATACTGTGGAGCGTCCCGATGACGGAGACCCGCCGACAAGCTGCACTCCTTGATGGGTAATGCGTGGAGACCCCATGAGCAGGTGGGAGCAAGGAGAGGGGCACTGACACAAAGAGACCAAAGCCACACACACCCCAGCTACACCTCACACAGAATTATAGGCGTGAACAGACCGGAGGGGCAGAGCACACTGTCTGCTGGAGGATAGGGACCCATCAAAAGCAGCGTAGATCTCCGTCTCTCAGCTGGTACACCAAGAGCATACCACTCAACGCGGAAAGCCCTTCTCAACTATGTCACAGTACCCCATGACAATGTCCGAATCACAGTACAGGTTGATAAAAGAGAGAGGAATCACACGGTCTTCTGCAAACCTCCAGGCCAGCTGAACTCGCTCCGGGTACAGTCCAGGTCGTCCTCCACCTCAGGTAATTGTCACAGCCCTTCCAAGGCTTTCACAGGCCCCTCACCATAGGCTATGGCTCAGGAGTTCCCAGCAAGCACAGCGGCAGCCTTCCCAAGTCACGGCACAGGTAATCGTACGCGCACGATGCCACGCACCTAAAGATGGCAATCACCGATGCCACACTGATGCCCATGCGATGCCACCACACAAGATGCCGACCACGCCTCACTCACTCCAGCGTGTCAGACGCAGACAGCCCACTACACTCTCTTCCGTCACCCACAGCCAAGCCGGACCAGACCATCTGTCATCGGTTTTGGACTGAACCCAATGTCATGGAGGAAGGGGCTCTCAACATCAAGATGAGCCAATCTCCTAGTAGGCTTCTTCTCACAACTGTGTCCTCTCGGGGCAGGCACCCAATGGGCTCAGACCGCAGTCAGACAGTCAGCACCTCCACAGCACCTTGGACTTCATACCTGAGACTATGGGCACGCTTCTAGTGACTGAGAAAATGAGAGACTGGGTGCTACCTGTTACTTTGGCTTGGAACTTTACTTTGGGTCATATTTGCTTTTACAGGTTTGTTAATTAATAAGTTTATCTTGCTACACTAACTTGGTTCATTTCTTTTAGTCATAAGTCTTGCGTGGAAAACTTTTAGAATGGTTTAAGCTCTTTGCATGCTTTGTGGGATGGGTAAGGATGCAGTGGATGGGCAGGGATACCATTGGATGGTAATAGGTGTGGATGGGTAATAGTGTGGTAGATAAGCCTCAGTGCAGATAAGTGGACTGTATGAACCCTCCAGCTGCCAAACATATGGGCCTTTATTATGAATAAAATTTTAATCATTCATCAACACATTTACATAATAAACACTCTTTATTAAATTCTGTTATTGTAGGGCCACTAACATAATGGCACAATCTCATCAGTGTGATGAGACATGCGAAGTAAGCAGGCATTAATCAATCTATATTGTCTTGGTCACTCTACTGCTCCAGCCTGGGGAGTGCAACAGTGTTTAGTGGGAGGTTGCGCTGCTTTCTCTCCTTCACGTGAAGCTCTGTTGTGGGGCTTGCACATACAAGTATCTATCAAGTTTCGCCTTGCCTCCATTATACAGGCTCATGTCCATTGCTTGTTGGTGGTCCACTGAGCCTGTTTACAACACTGGGTGCGGGTTGCGCGAATGAGGATTGGTGCAGGATGCAGCAAGCTTCACGATTTCTTTACGTCTCGGCTATGGTATGCTGGCATGGTGGTGAGAAGTACTGGAAGCCTGTGCAGGTGCAAAGGCTTCTCCACACCGCCTTGCCCTGGACAGCCTGTATTGAAGATCCTCTTCACGGTGGAGGCATTGGAGTTGTAGGTTGTTCAGTGAGGTATGGTTTCTGAGGGAGATAGGCGTATCCCCACTGGTAAGTTAGGGGCAACTTTGCGTGTATTGGGCAGGGGGTCTGATCTGGGAAGCCCACGATGAGGTGCGTTCAGCCCCTTGAGGTACTGGCATTGTTACACCTGGGCTTCTGAAGTGAACGCTTGTCCTTGAAGCATTGAATGTACATGCAACTGTAGTCAAGCATCGACATGGCGAAGAGGATAGAATGCTGAAAGAAGCCTTGTAAGTTGTGATAGTGGCCTGAGTTGGCTGGAGCTTTGCAGGCACGTGCTCCCACGGTGTGGGGGAAGTTCACTTCTGATAACCCACTGCTCTGCAAACTTTCTTCCGCTTTCTCAGTGGAGCGGCTGAGGAGCTCTTCAGGTATTACTTTCGAGTGATTGGCCTGCACCATTTCTCTGAACCACAAATGCTGATGTGGTTGTGTGGCACATCACTCGTACTGCAATGCATCCTGTAGGTGGTCCATGAGCAGGTGGTGCAGTCAGTGCGATTCAGCGCAGGGTCAGGCTGGCTGGAAGTTGGTGCTTCTTGTCAACCTGGTCTCAGCCATCAAATTCGTCAAACATGGCTGTGGCATCCTACTAATTGAGATTCTGGAAATGCACGAGGGTCTTCGTTCCTCAACTTCCAACCATCAGTTGTTAGCAGTCCGTTACATGCTCTTTTCCGTTGATATCCTTCGGACCAGACATTCTTGGACATTCCGTTTTCTTCATAGAACAGGTAAAAGAGTGTAGAGTGCTTGCACTCTTGTTAGAACGATGGAGATATCGATAAGAGAGTAGTGCAACGATCCATGGTGGGAGATGATGGATGCTGGGAGAGCAGAGCAAGATGAAGGTTAAAGAGGCTGCAACCGGCAGGCTGCTGGAACTGAAAGTGAGTAAAGGTGATTTCTCCTCCTCTTTATAGGAAATATAGTGTTGTCCTTTTTGATACTTTAGAACATCTGCAGACACTTTAGAATTTTGAGATACGTCCCTATAGCGAACGTTTTTCGTTTTAACCATGCTTTCTTTGCGATGTGCAATCGTTTCATTGCTTTCGAACGTCCGATGCTACTGCACACGTGCATGTCCATTTCCGATCCGTTTCGCTATCTCCTGGTGTCCGTTTTCCGTGGAGAGATGTGAGTGGTGTGGATGCTGCAGCGGATGCCTACCGGACTATAGCGGACGTGTAACAGATGACGACGGACGTATAACGGCATGTCCCGCTAAGCGTAGAGGATGTAATAACGGGGCGTGTGTGGAGTACTTTATTGCCGCTCAAAATAGTTTTTGTGCAGCTCAAAACTTTTTGAAGTGGATGAGAATACAGTAGACGGATGCTGGATGGATATGAGTATGGAAAAACGGATGCAGTGAGTACAGAACGGATTGCATCGCGTTAACCATTAACCAACGGATGGCAAGTGTTTCTCTCCATTTTACATCATCTTTCCATCTGTTGGTGCTGTGTGACATGGGCTTTACTTTTCCTTTCTGTGGGATACTGTATCTTTTAATAAGATTTCAGTTACAATGTATCCTCGGAAGTCTTTTCAAAGTTTCACTGTTAATCCTCTTTATTTTTCCAGGTGGCACTCCATTTTTCGATTATTCCAAGTCCCACCCTTTTGCCTCCACTCTTCTCCTTTGTAGGCCTTTAAAATGACATTTTAAATGTCATTTTTAAAGCCCTGAAATTTCTCCTTCGTTCTAAGTTGCTTCTTTCCTTCATTAGTTTCTACCCATTGCTTCTTGTCTTGCCTTCCGGTGCTTTGATTAGGTATGTTCCCTGACAGGAGAAACAATAACAGCAGGAGATGATGTGATATAGATAGATAGATAGATAGATAGATAGATAGATAGATAGATAGATAGATTGATATGGATGGATAGAGAGGGGTGGAGAGAGAGGGGTGGATGGATAGATAGACAGGCAGACTAACTGTGACTGACTGACTGACTGACAGAACTTGCAAAGGAGTTCAACAGAAAATCTCTCAAGAAGATATTCCTATATTATTTGCAAGAAAACAACATAGACACACCTATGTAATCACTGCCAGGCCATCTCAGTTTGATGGTGCCAGACTCTACCCACTGGTGTTGAGAAGACTACTTTTGAACAGTGGTCACCAACTGATGTGCTGGGGACCACTGATGGTCCACGAGAAAATTTTGGTGGTCCACAGAGAAATGTCACCCCCAAAGAACCCTCCCCAAAGCAATTAATCCGGGCTGTGTGGGAACACAAGCTTGTGTCATTTGCATTGCAAACAATACAAGGTAGTGAGGGGAGCGGGGAAAGGGTGGAGGAGGGGAACTTTCCTCACTCACTCCACATTCCTCGCCTGGCCACCAGCTGCTCCTTTCTGCTTCTTTCTTCTGCTTTTGGCTGCACGTAAGGAAAGCAGCAAAAGTCTTTCTTTCTCTCCCCCAAACTCTACCAGAAATGAGTCTTTGGGACCCTGCAAAGCATCCTGCTCCAAGAGGCTGCATCAGCATGACAAGTCTCACAAAGACTCATTTCTGGCAGAGTTTGGGGAAGAGACAGAAAGACTTCTGCTGCTTTCCTTGCATGAAGCCAGAAGTCTCTCTCTCTCCCCCTGAGAATGGAGTTGGGGAAGGTATCCTGTGATCCCAAATAAAGAATGATTGATTGGTAGGAAAATGGGGTGGGGAATTTTCCTGAAGGCTTTTTGGGGATTTTCCCAGGGTCTCTGGTCTGTGGGATTTAAAATTATGAGTTTGGTGATCCCTGAGGTCCAAAAGGTTGGTGATCCCTGCTTTAGAATATAGTTGTTCCGTAGAACCATCTACCAGGAACTACTCTCCTCTTGAAACCAATGTAGTGCTCTTTCAAAGCCATCTAACCCTGGGCATCTCTTAAGGCAAAACCTGTGAATTTCATTGTTTCTGACTCAGTGTGCAGCAAAGGGTTTTCTGTTCCCCTGAATCTTCTATCCAAGAATGTCCACTGGGGCCTCTCAACTTCAAGCATTACGAAGGAAGTAGAAAAGCACCTCTAACCATTTTCTCCAGTTGAGGCCTTGAGGAGTAAGTAGCAATGGTGGCCAGTAAGGGTTCTTTTCTTTTCTTTTCTTTTTTTTTTTGCACAAATGCATTTGGAGTGCCCGTTTTACCCAATTCTGAAATAAGGAGTCCTCCTCGTGGTGAATCATACTTTGCCATGGGCTCAGGAGCTTTAGCTGATCCAGAATATTGAGGTGAAATCACTTGCAGGCATGTCATAATATGGCTGTGTAATACATTTGCTATGCAAGCTGCATAAGATACCAACAGATCCTGGCTGTTACCTGTTAACAACCTTAATTGCACAGAATTTGTTATTTTTTCTTTTATAACTTGTAATAAGGACAAAGAGCCCACAACCCCCCCAACACAAAATATAAACATTGCCAAAGAAGAAAACACACACATAAAAGGTGCATTGTTATTAGAGGCACCCTTTCTCTCCTGTAGCATCCTGTAAGATATGACAGAGTTGGTATGTTTTATTTTTTATTTTATTTTATTTATTTATTTGATTTGTCAATTGCTTGCAAGATAATAGGTATAAGTATAAACATAGTTATGAATACATGAAATGGATACATAAAAGGAAAATAAAAAGAAACAATAGGACAGGGACGGTAGGCATGTTGGTGCGCTTATGCACGCTCCCTACAGAAAGGGGTGATGTCAATAGAAGACAGTCTAAGGTTAAAGTTTTTGGGGTTTGGGGATTTGTTCTATATCTCATCTATAAACCAACAACAACAGAAGGTGTGCCTGCTTTCTCATAGCAGTGGTCACTGGAACAGCAACCTTCCAGAGCACCAAACACTTCTGATCCTGGGTAGAGACCAGCCTTAAGGATCTGGATCTTCCCAGGCATTGGGCTGAAAGGTAGCGTGAACTCAGTGGGGGTTGGATCGGTTGTAATTCTGTTTGTTGTCTCCCTATTCAGCCATGTTTTTTTCTTTCTTTTCTTTTTTCATTAAACTGTTGTTTTAAATCCTTATTCCAACAGAACAGCTGGGAATTGGATAGTTAGGAATTATGAGCTGTCCCCTTACGGGAAGGCATCATGGTAAATGTAGTTAAAGGTATTCTGGGAAATGTAGTCCAGGTCACGTGGCCACATCTGTAATCCTGATTGGTCACTAAATTGACCCTCGAGGGGTTGGGGGAGTTTTCTTCATTCTTTGTCTGAACTCTCTAACTCATGGCTTCACCTTCTTTCTATCATTACGAGATGGGTTAGGAGATAACCATCTTTTATTGCAAGGCTGATATACAAAGGATTGGTCATTAAAGAAGAACTTCATCACAAACATGAGTTATGAAGATACCTAATGTACCAATAAATGTACTTTGTTATGGATGTTTTGTGGAATTTATCTATCTGCATCTGCACAGCTAAAAATCCCCCTCTGTGCAAGAGACAGAAAAAGAGCATATTTGTAACTCAGGATTGAACTATGGAGTCCTTGATGCTCTCTGACTTTGGTTATCTTCTTGCAGATATTTCACTTTATGGTATAGGGTTTCCTGCCTGAGCTTGAACTATTTACTAAGTCTGCATTACTATTACTATTAATCCTCCCATATTTTTAATTTGCGTGCCACAAGAGTTGTTCTGAATGGGCAGCTCGCAGATACATTTAATAAATACATATAAAAGTTGATTATACCTTATATGTAGTAGGGGCATCCACAGGAGGAAATAAAGATGGCGACAATGGAAACTGCCCCTATTGTTCTTTTTTTACATATGTTGCACAGGTGATACATACATGAGCTTCATCTATGAGGTCAAGGCTGCCATCATGACCATTCTTCTGTGGGAGGACCTTGCTGTAGGTCACGGACTCGAATCTCTTAGTCCTTGGAGGAAGGCCATTTTCAGGACAGGCACAATGAGGAGTGGTTCTAAATCCCATTGATGGAAAGGCCCCAACCAAAACCGGTTCACAATTGGAAACTGTGAGGAACTGCTACTTTTCATTAAAGGCAGAAAAGCTAAACATTAACATTAATAATTATTATTAAGAATAATATTAATTATTAATAAATGCACAGAAAAAACATTCTGGGTGTTACATTTTAATTATTTCTTATTATTATCAATTATTATGTATTGTTAATAATGTTTAATAATATAATACCAAGAGCTATTTTTTTCTGTGTAGTTCCATATTGGGTCAGTGACGTTAATGGGGAAAAAATGGGGAGCAATGATGCCTTTATTAAAGTTACAATGAAAAGAAAGTTACAGGTAGTTAAATTCATGTCCTATTGCCTGGGATTCTCTGTGTCTTAAAAACAAACAAATAGATTTTGAGTATTGTTTCCATCTATTTTCCAGGATGTAGTTACACAGAAACAGACAATATCTATCTTCTATGCTGGTTCTTTTTGGAATAAGACACATTATGCAAAGCACATAAAGGAATGGACAAAGGAAATTAAAGGAAGGAGCAAACAGGGAGAAAAAGGACTATTTAACTAAACCTAGTTTCTACCCACCTTTCCTCAGTTCTTTCCTATCCTTTTAAACCTTCCTTGCTTCCACATTCCACTGAAATCATTTTCATATTTATACATTCTGTTCTTTACACTTCTAACCTCTTTCTTTTTGTGTTGCTTGTCGACACTATCCAATCATGGCATTTTTGATCTTCCCCTTCCTCTCAATTCATTTGCTCTTTCTCATTATAATGGTTTTGCAATTCAGTCCTGATTTATTTGTCTTGATTACCGTATTACCTTTACCTGCTGCTTCCATATTGCCATTTACGTTTGTGTTCAATCCACATTCCTTCAGCACACATTAACTCTTGATCTAGCTCACTTTGTTTTACTCTACACACTTAAGTAATCAATTCCCATTATAGTTGGTTCATTTTTATGTTTCTCCTGACATACCAAACTCACTTGTATATAATAAAATGAGAGGCAAAAGTCCCCTCTTTATATTCAATAAATTTTCATACTTGGTAACAGGCCACAAAGAATCACAGCCTTTTTAAAAAAATCGATTTCCCTTCATATTTCTCAATTTTTTCCTCTATCTTTAGTAAACACTCTACTTTAGTAAGCATTCTACTATGGTATACAGATTAATATGCTTCTGTAATTGTATTTTTACTTCACAGAACTGGTTTCATCTTTAGTACATGAGACCTATATATCTGTGCTGCCTCATAATCTAATATTTACTGCAAATAATTCAGGTCTTCAGCCAATAGCATGGCATCAAGTTACACCCACATTTACATTGCTGATCAAGACACTTCTAATGGTACGGCAAGCATTCCTTATATATTTATCCACAAATCCATCAAACTACCAAGGGGGTATCAACATCTTTGTCTTATTCTCTGCTATGTTGAACTGATTTAGTACAGTGTTAATGGAGATTCTCAGTCATCCAAGTCATGGTTGTCCCAAAGGTGCTTTTTCAAGAGACAACTGGACTTTCTTTGTTTTTTCCTTGAAGACATTTCACTTCTCATCCAAGAAGCTTCTTCAGTTCTGACTGAATGATGGCAAATGGAAGGATTTAATAAATAAATAAATCATAAGTCATAAATCCTTCCATTCTCCACCATTTTATTAGAACAGAAGAAGCTTCTTGGGTGAGAAATGAAATGCTTGTCAATGAAACAATGAAAGTCCAGTTGCCTCTTGAAAAAGCACCCTTAGGACACTTTAGTATACTTTTAAAAAACATTTTAATCTTTGTAGTTTTAATGTTTTAGTATTTTAATTATTAATATTTACTTGTTTTATAACTTGTAAGCTACCCAGCATCATATTATAGAAGAGATAGATGGCATAAAATTTTAATAAACATTCACCAGGTATTCCATTTAATTTCAGGCAATGATCTGTTCCATGTAGCTTCCATATAATCTTTCTTTACATCAATTTCATTCATTCTTTCCATTACTTTACACTCTAGAACTCTTCATTTTCTTCTTGTAATTATTCTAATTTTACTTCCCCCCCCCATGTACACCAAACAAACTAGATGCCATTATTTCTTAGCCCTTTTGTTCATAATTAAGCCTACACCTTCACTTTACTTGGACATATTTATCAACTTCATTCTGTAAGGTCAGGCCACTTTATTTAGATTTATTCTACTCTTCCCTTTTTCCCCTGATTTTTCACAACACACAATGACCTTCCTCTTTTCATCTTCCCCACCCCTTGCCTTGCTTTAATTAATTCAGTCTCCTCATATCATGTATTCCTCTTTCATCCCAAGTTGCAGACGATATCAGGTTAATCTAGCTAAATGACTACACGAGTCCAGTTTAGAATTAGCCAAAATTGCAATGTATGAGAAATGGTTGTCCTCCCCAAATCCTGACTTGCAAGAAATAGTGGTGAATTTTACACTATTTCTCTTGGAGACCTTTGTAGAACAAAGGTGCCATCATAGAGTTATGGATTCAGCAGGAAAAAAATATTATTGTGGATTGGCATCATCTTTATAGCTAGCAATGTTGTTGGAATAACCCATTATTGCCTGCAGTCAAGCATGAAATTCTGGAGAAGATACATTTCATATGGTCTATCTCCTTTACCATAATTATGGTCAATCATTTAAATGGGAGTATTCAGACACTAAAAGTAAAATCACGGAAGATGGGTCAGAATGGCCTGATGACTCAACTGATATGAAATGGAATCAGATTAAAGGCTGACCCATCTGTAGTCCTGGACATGTGACCTGCTTTTAATTCAGCATTATTGGCCGGTGCTGCTCCCCTAAATTTGTTGATCCATATAACTCAGATACAGAATAACAGAGTTGAAAGAGACCTTGAGGATCTTGTAGTCCAACCCCATGCTCCAGCAGGAGATCCTATACAATTTCAGACAAATTATTGTACGGTCTCTTTTAAAAGTCTCCAGTGACCCCAGCCTAGTTGAAAATTACAGACCAATCTCTTTATGCTGCATCACCTGTAAAGTTATGGAATCAATTTTTAACCAATTCATCATCCTTCACTTAGAGACAAACAACCTACTCTCTAATAAACCATTTGGTTTCAGGAAAAAACTATCATGTAATCTGCAACTCTTACACTGCACAAATGGACTACACAATTCAATCAGGGCAAGAACGGATGCAATTCTACATAGATTTATGTAAAAGCCTTTGATTTCATGGTACACGACAAACTACTCCTAAAAGTAAAATCTTATGGTATCTCTGGACACCTGCAATAACTGGAATAGAAGCATTCCTGTCAAACAGACAACAAATGGTCAAAATTGGGAGTGTCCTATCAAATTCTGTACCTGTCAAAACAGTGGTGTCTCCCAAGGCAGTGTTCTAGGACCAACTCTCTTCATACTCTACATAAATGACCTCTGTGATCATATTAAGAGCCAACTGCGTTCTCTTCGCTGATGAATGTAAGCTGTTCATACCACAGACAATACTGCTACCTTCAAAAAGAGCCTTGACTATGTATCAGAATGGTCAACCAAATGGCAACTTCAAATCTCAACAAATAAATGCTCTGTCTTTATATATTGGCAAAAAAAATAAGAAAATAAAATACAGGCTGAATAGTTAAGACTTTTCATGATCCAAATTTTGTCAAGGATCTTGGAGTACTCATCTCTAATGACCTAAGTGCTAGAGCCCACTGTAATACATAGCCCGAAAAGGCATTAAGAGTTGTTACCTAATCTTACGTAGCCTTTTTCTCTGGTAATATACACTAATAACTGAACATACAAAACATTTTGCACAGACCAATACTCAAATTCAGCTCATCAGTCTGGAAACCCACATTATGTATCTGAATATTAACAAATTGAGAAAGTCCAGAAATATTTCAACAAGAGAGTTCTCCACTCCTTTACTCGTTGTAGAATACTTTATGCCACCAGACTTGAAATTCTAGACCTAGAAAACCTTGAATTATGCCGTCTTCACTCTGATCTAAGTAGGTATATAAAATCATACCATTGTGTCCTACCTGTCAATGAATACTTCAGTTTCAACCATAACAACACAAGAGCAAACAATAGATACAAACTCAAGGCTAACTGCACCAAACTTGACTGCAGAAAATACGACTTCAGCAACAGAGTGGTCAATGTGTGGAATACTCTTCCTGACTCTCTGGTTTCTTCCCCAGACCCCAAAAACTTTGACCTTAGATTGTCTACTATTGACCTCACCCCTTTCCTAAGAGGTCTGTAGGGGGCGTGCATTAGCGCACCAATGTACCTACCATCCCTGCCCTATTGTTTCCTTTATTTTTCTTATATGTATCCATGTATTCGTAACTATGTTTTTACTTATACTTATTATCTTGTAAGCAATTGACAAAAATAAATAAATAAAAAATAAAAATAAATGGAGCATGCACAATGTCTGAAGGCAAGTCATCCCACTGATTAATTATCCCCAGTGTTAGGAAGTTTCTCTTTAATTCTGGACTGCTTTTCTCCTTTATTAGTTTCCATCCATAGCTTCTTTTCTTGCCCTCTGGTCCTTTGGAAAACAGGTTGACCCTCTCTTCTTTCTGGTGGCCCTTCAAGTATTGGAACACTACTATCATGTTGCCGATAATCCTTCTTTTCACTAGACTAAACAAACCCAATTCCTGCTGTTTTTTATGTGTTTTAGTCTCCAGCCCCTTAATCATTTTTGTTGCTCTTCTCTGCACTCTTTCCAGAACCTCATATTTTTTATGTTGTAGTGACCAAATTACACATGTAGTTTATATGTACGCATAGTTTCCTAATGGCTTATGCACAGGGGAACATCCCAGGGTTTTTCAGGGCATGGATCTAGGGATATTTTATGCACAAGAGGGACTCAGCATAGTCAGGAGTGCCTTTTTGTTCTCAGCCTCTGAGAGTTGCAGATGGGGATACAGGTGAGATGGTCATATGGCCATGTCCTCAGAGGGAATGCAAGTACATAATTTATTTTTATTTTGCTTTTTGGGGGGAGGGTGTAGATAAAATCAGTTTATTAAATCTACTGGGGCAGCAGCAAGCAGCAGTTCTTGGCTGAGATGGCGAGCTAAGAAGAGTGGTGTCTGGCTCATACTTGGATGGGAAACATTCTGGGAATACTAGAGCCATAGATCAATCTGGGAAGTTGAAAAAAGTTCCTGAAAAAAAAAGCAATTGCAAGCCATTTTTATACTGCTGCCAAGAAAAAGACATGGTTGCGTCCTTGAAGTCAACCCAAGTTGATCTTGCCTCAAAGGAGATTTTATTTTATTATCGGTGTTTTTAAAGCATTTCTTTGGCTTGTTATTTTGGAGAAAAAAGAATCTCAACACAAACATAATAAACATTCCCAGGCGTCAGTGTTTTTACCCTAAGGGACTCTGGGTGCTGGGAATGAGGCAAAGGGGCTATAAGCCATAAATAATCCATTTGTGGAATAGCCAGTCTGAGGGTTCTGGCAGCAGTTCTTCAAAAGGAGAAGAAAGGCACTGTCTAGAATCAGCAGATCTTTGCTCAGATTGATTGATTACCTAATGATTAATGATTAATTATCAATTATTCAATTAAAATCAATCAATTAATGATTGATTTTATGTATGTATATATGTATGCATATTTTATTTACTATATTACATAATTGTCTTTTACTCCTGGTGATTAAATGAATAAAATAGTTCAGATAAGGTGCAGCTTTGCTTGCCTTCTGCAGAGAAAGCGCTGATGGTTTTTCACCATTACTAGAATAGACTTGAGACTTCCCAATAAGGGGAGAGGTTTGCGAACACCTGTAGCTTGGGTGTAGGATAAGAATGAAGGTTGGTTCTCGGAGCTTATGGATTGGTTTCTGAATGTTTTGATACCAGGTTAGGTAACATCTTCAGCAGAGTTTAGGGGATGTTGGTGTCAGTATTCTTCATATAAGGGCTTCAGGTATGGGTATGTCAAGTCAGGGTCTTGTGATAGGGAGGTTATATCAGGTCAGGTTCATTGGGAGGTGACCTGCTGCTGCTGGTGGGTTGCATGGGTTGGTTTGTCAGAGTATATTCATGAACCGGAATAGAGCATGGTAACAAGGTCAGCCAATGAATAGACATAGCAACCAAGTCAGCCAATGAGGACTGTTTGGAAACTGAAACTAGAAGTAGCATAGGCGTGGTTGTATATTAAGCTCTGCAGCTCTGAAACTATGTTAAGCTCTGAGCCTGTCTATTGAAAATGAAACTGCTTCTCTCCTCTGCTGTGTGTCTTGCTTGCCTGCTGAACTGAAGTGAAACTGATGTCTGTTTCTGAACTCCTGAGTTACTGTTTTGCTCTGAACCTGTAACATGTCTGCTTCTGTTTGAGTTTGCTCCATGTTGGAGAAATCTACAACTGGTATTGTAAAATTTACACGATATGTTTATAAAGAAGTTAAATGAAGCCTCAATCATCTGTGTTTACTTTTCTGGCACTGAATTTATGCTGCAATACTCTGAACATGGTTGAGGGTTGATACTGCCTCTGTTTGGCTGTCTGGTTGATCTGGATTTTGAGGGATTCTTAGGCTGGTTGTAGGTCAATGTGTCTGTTGATGAAATTGCTTGTGGAGAACCAGGCTTCGATGAACTCACGAGCATGATGGATGATAGCATGGCTGATGATTGTTATGTGGCTCCAATTAAACTGTTGCTGTTTGGTCTTGGTATAGGTAGAGATGACTGCCAGCTGGTGTATGTGGATCCTGTTTTTTAATTGACGTGATGTTTGTTCCACGTAGAATTGGTTGCAATGGTTACAGTTACAGTAGGTTTTCTTATTTGCAGATAGGGTCCACACCTCACCTCACTCCAGAATACATTATTGACTAAAATAATCAAATTTTTGACATCATGTACCAGAATCCAGAGGTTGTTCCTGGTTGCCTTCTTGAAACAGAACTAATAAAATTAAGCAAGTTTAAGATTAGACCACAGGGATGCGGTGGCTCAATGGCTAAGATGTTGAGCTTGTCGATCAGAAAGATTGGCTGTTTGGTGGTTCAAACCCTAGCACTGCGTGATGAGTGAGCTCCCATTAACTGCCAACCTAGCAGTTCGAAAGCATGTAAAAATGCAAGGAGAAAAATAGGGACCACTTTGGTGGGAAGGTAACAGCGTTCTGTGCACCTTTGCCATTTATTCATACTGGCCACATCACCACGGAGACATCTTTGGACAGCACAGGCTCTTTGGCTTTGAAATGGAGATGAACACCCCTCCAGAGCCGGAAACAACTAGCACATATGTGCAAGGGAGACCTTTATCTTTTAAGATTAGACCTACAAATGAAATCAATCTAGGGCTGAACTCTGTAACCAAAAGTAACAAGCTTGAGCTATTGAACCGGTAAGCTTGATCCCAAAGGTGCTTTTTCAAGAGGCAACTGGACTTTCTGTTTTTTTTTCTTTGAAGAGATTTCGCTTCTCATCTGAAGAAGCTTCTTGAATGAGAAGTGAAACATCTTCAAAGAAAAACCAGAAGGTCGATCTGCCTCTTGAAAAAGCACCTTTGGGATTCACTATGACCAGGATGACTGATAGACAGTAAGCCCAGAGAAACAGGAAGCCAAGGGAAATGATATTCATTCTTATGGATCCCCTGACTCTCCACTTTCAGAGTAAACACCTATGTAAGCATGGCACGTCCTGGAAAGTCAGACCAATCTACCAGGTCACCTTTGAATTTTCCCCTCTACTTCCAACAGCAAAGTCAGGATGGGAGCAATCACCATTTATCTTTTCAGCAAATCTTGTAAGTAACTTGAGATTACTTGGCAAATGAAGACCATTATTGCCAGAATACGTGAAACCAGTGAAAAATCAAGACTGTGGTGTTTTAATGCAATTCAGTCATTGGTGTATGGACTCCATTTCCTCCAGGGATGATCAGATATTCATTTTATGACCTGAAGCACCACATCATGTCAATTCTCTATTGAATTTGGAGATGGGTAAAGCAATCTGGATGACTCATATTGATGCCGAAAGAGGAACAGACCAAGAGCTAGGAGGAGGTAGATGGAAAGATCAATGTTGATGGACAGGGAGGAGAGATGAGCCACTCTGCTATTGTCAAACTGCCTTGCTTCAGTAGGAATCAGTTTCAAATCAAACAGAGGCCATTATAGCATAATAACTAGTAGCCGGATCTCCAAAACTTCTGATTTAGATGGTGCCAGCCTGTTGTTTCCAGTCTTATTTAGCAGAATAACAGAGTTGGAAGGGACCTTAAAGGTCTTCTAGTCTAACTCTGCTCAGGCAGGAAACTTGAAACCATTTCAGTCAAGTGGTTGTCCAATCTTTTTTCTTAAAAAGTTCCAGTGTTGGAGCATTCACAATTTTTGGAGGCAAGTTGTTCTAAATCTTCTATTTTCATGGAGTGAGCTAATCTTTTTCTAGGCTGTTAACAGACTGAGACAAGGGCTGGGATGAGCATAACATCATTTTGATAACAGGTAGTTTTTGACATTTTGTTTAGTGACTGTTTGAAGTTACAGTGACACTGAAAAAAGTGACTTATGGCTGCTTTTCACACTCATGACCATTGCAGAATCCCCACGATCATGCAAACAAAGTTCAGATGTTTGTCAACTGACTCATATTTATGACCATTGCAGTGTCCCTGGCTCATGTGATCCCCTTTTGCAACTTCTGACAAGCAAAGTCAATAGGGAAGCCAGATCCACTTAACAACTGTTTTACTAACTTAACAGTTGAAGTGATTCACTTAACAACTGTGGCAAGAAAGGACAAAATTAACTTAACAAATATTAACAAAATTTATTTTCTTGGACAAACTTCTCTTAACAAATAGCTCACTTAGCAACAAAAAATTTGGGCTCAATTGTGGTCATACGTCAAGAAATATCTGTACCAATTTTTGATCAAATCTCAATGCAGGTCCTCTATGGGTCCTTTTAAGATCAAATTGTATTCAGTATTTTTTTTTAGTATTTATTTGATTTGTCAATCGTTTACAAGATACAGGTATAAGAAAATATAGTTTTGAATACATGAGCTAGATACTTATAAGAAAAAACAACAACAGGACAGGGACAGTAGGCACAAATGGTGCATTTATGCACGCCCCCTACAGGCTTCATAGGAAGGGGGTGAGGTCAATAGTAGACAGTTTAAGGTCAACGTTTCTGGGGTTTGTGGAAGAAAACACAGAATCAGGAAGACTATTCCAAACACTGACCACTTTGTTGCTGAAGTCATATTTTCTGCAGTCAAGTTTGGTGTGGTTAACCTTGAGTTTGTATCTTTTGTGTGCTCTTATATTGTTATGATTGAAGCTGAAGTATTCACTTGCAGGTAGGACATTGCAATGTATGATTTTATATTCTATATTTAGATTGGACTGGAGGCGGCGTAGTTCTAGGTTTCTAGGTCTAGAATTTCGAGTCTGGTGGCAAAAGGTATTCTGCAACAAGTAGAGGAGTGGAGAATACTTCTTGTGAAATATTTCTGGACTTTTTCAATTGTGTTAATATCAGATACATGAAATGGGTTCCAGACTGATGAGCTGTATTCAAGTATAGGTCTTGCAAAGGTTTTGTATGCTCTAGTTAGTAGTGTGATATTATCAGAGAAGAAGCTACGTAGGATTAGATTAACAACTCTTAATGCATGCTTTTTGGCTATTGTAGTTACAATGGGCTCTGGCACTTAGATCATTTGAGATGAGCACTCCAAGGTCCTTGAAAAGTTTGGATCCTCAAGAAGTCTTGACTATTTAGCTTGTATTTTATTTTCGATTTTTTCTGCCAATATGTAAGAACGGAGCATTTATTTGTTGAGGATTTTGAAGTTGCCATTTGTTTGACCCATTCGAAACATGTCGAGGTCTTTTTTGGAAGGGTAGTAGTATTGTGTGGTGTTGATAGCTTTACATCGTCACCAAAAAGAACACAGGTTGCTCTTAATAATGATCCCAGGAGGTCATATGTAGAGTATGAAGAGAGTTGTCCTAAGAAACACACTGCTTGGGAGAGCGACACCACCCCCTGTTTGACAGGTACAGAATTTGATAGGACACTTCCCAATTTTTGACCATTTGTTGTCTGTTTTGAACAGGAATGCTTCTATCCAGTTATGGTAGGTGTCCAGAGAATGCACATTTAAATTTTCGTTTTAGTAGTAGTTTGTTGTGTGCCACTGAATCAACCCCAAGGCTTTTACAGAAGTCTATGCAGATTGTATTAATTGCTTTGCCCTGATCGAGTTTGTGTCGTCCATTAATGTTTTTGCAGTGTAAGGTTGCAGATTACATGATAGTTTTTCTCTTAAAACCCGAAATTTGTTTATTGAGAGCAGGTTGTTTGCTTCTAAGTAGAGGATAATGGGATTAGTTAAAAAATTGATTCCATAACTTTAACAGGTGATGCAGCATAAAGGAGATGGTCTGTAATTTCACTGGCCTGGGGTCTCCGTTTTGAAGATGGGGATGACTGTGCTTGTGACCGGTGATAGTTTTTTGGCAAAGAGCTGGTCCTGAAAGATTTTTGAAGATTATCGCTTCGAGGTTCGGCTATGGCAGTGGGTAGCTTTTTGAAGGAAGTAGGCACATATCTGTCTGGTCCAATAAGATAGAGATGGTTTTAGATTGCTTAAGTGTTTCCACATTGTCTGCTGTAAATCGATCATGTATTAGATATTGTAGTTGGCTGTAGTTGGACTCGGAAATACTGGGCTTGATCCATTGCTGTTTACCAATGCTGGAGCCCCCAAAAGATGTTTTTTGGTTTTTTTTTTTTTAAAGAGGTTTGCTTTGATGGTGTGTTCGTGCAGTCTTTAGCCATTAGGTTCCCTTTCAAGGTGGGATGGACCTGAATCCTTTTAGTTTGTTGTTTACAAAACTTTAGTTTGTTGTTTAATTGTAGAAAGCACGGGTGGATTTGGTATGTAGGTTTTCTCTTTGTACGTAGGTTTAATGTGATAATTAGTGATTCAGTTTTTATCTGGTGGCATAGATTTTTGTATCGTTGGCAATGTGAACCAGATTTGTTTTTTCAAGCCAAAGTGATCTTTTTTGGAATTGATGTTTCCTTATTGTTATGGTAATCTGTTTTCCTGTTTGGAGTTGTTATTGTACATGTAGTTTGAATGGCTTTTGATTTCTCGGTAAGATATGTTGTAATGGTCTTCAACAGTATGTGCATCCAGTGAATAGAAATTGCCAATCAAGGGAAGAGAGATCACCTGTTTAAAGATCATAGCTGCCTTTTTTGAAGTTATAATTGGGTGATTTTGTCATTGGTGATGATTTTTGTGTGCGACGTATGTTGAGACAAAAGCAATCATGTTGTGTTACTGTGTTGAAAAGGGTTCCTTTTATTTGAATTCCGTAAATTGAATTCAAACTATGGCAGAAGATAGATTAGGCCAGTTGTTAAGGCCTAGTATTGTTGTTACTTAGTTGTTCCAGTTATCAGATTTGTTACAGGCATTGAGAAGGTTTGCATATATGGGTTTCAGTTTGCATTCGTTAGGTCCCAGTTAAAGCAATGTGGGCAGGAATGCTGCCCATCGTTAGTTTGTGTATTAGCTTGTTTACCATGTTTGATGTCATAATCAGGGGCTCTGTAACACTAGTAAGAACCGAAATGTGCTATTTACGGTCAGTTTAACAGATATGGTTCTCAGGAGGGGAAACTCTTGGTAACTTGGATATTTTTAGATGTAAGGGACTTTTTTATTGACGATAGCAAACTACCTCCTCTATGCATTTCACGGGTGCGGATTGGAAAACTGATAAATCTTCTTCTGTGGGTAAATGGAGTCAGGGAGAGATGCGGTTGAGCATGTTTACAGACCAAAATAATGAATGTGCAAATTTAGCCGTATTTAGTAAGACGAGAATTCAGGTATTTTATTACAAGGGCTTCTTGCATTGAGTAGCTTGTGCATTTTTAAGGCCAGCTGTAGTTTGATATTGAGGTAGTTGGGGGTGTGCGTACTATTTCTAAGTCCTGATTCTAGAAAAAAACAACCTAACTGCAGAGCCTGTGGCAAGATATCCAAACCAATGTTAGATTCCCCCTTCCAAATCCTGACTCCAAGCATTGATGTTGATTGAACATACCAAGCAATCCTAAGATTCCAGGAATGCATTTTTGCATTTTTAGTGTGCTACTAAAACGCAATGTACTCATAATCCACTTTTCAAATATGTAAGCGGTGTTGAAGCCAACCAAAGAATCTTTAAACTTGGATTAAAATTCAAGATGCGAAAAGGAAATTTAAACCTCCTTTTTTGATATTGGAGAGCTGGTATCACTGGGGAAATAGTATTTCTCATCATCTGATCTGAGATATAATTTCTCCGCCTCTCAAGATTATAATGGTTGACAGCCATAGCGCATAAGCTATGTTAGCAAGAAGACTAGGTACTATTCCTTCTGAAGCTGGAGTTGCAAGAGAAGAAAGGCAAGGAAGAGACCTTCAGCTATGGACATCCTTTTTCATCGCAGCACATAGCTTGAGAAAGTGGGAGGGGGGATTCTATTGAGTAGCTTAATAGAATCTTGTTAAACCATGTCAAGCCCTGCACCAACGGATGGAAGAGATGTAAAATGGAGAGAAACACTTGCCATCCGTTGGTTAACCGCATTCATTCCGTTCTGTACTCACTGCCTCCGTTTTTCAATCCCTCTCTAATCCTCCAGCATCCGTCGACTGAGGTCCATCTGTTCAAAAGTGTTGAGCTGGCTCAAACTTTTTGAGTGGAAAATGTTATCCAACGCGTCCGTTCTGCATCCGCAATGCATTACGGGAACACCGTTCTACATCCGTCGTCACCATTACGCATCCGCTATATCCGCTAGGCATCCGCTGTGCATCCGCGCAACTCAAATCCGCTCCAGCGGAAAATGGACACAGGGAGGAACTGACAAGGGACGCGGAACTGGACGCTTAGTGCACCGGACAGAGAACGGATGAAGCGGATGCAGCTGCAAACAGAAGCATTTTAAAATGGAAAAAAAATTCGCAGAGGGATTATCTCAGATTATTAAGGATGTCTAGAGGATGCCCTATGAGGATGCCAAAAGGCACACCTAGTGGAAAACCCTATAATTGCCATAAAAAGGGGGATGAACTCAAACCTGGATCTCCTTCAGTCCAGAGCCCTGCTGTGAGACCTCGCAGCCTCATCTGGCCTTGCTCTTCCACAGCATCCATTGATGTCCACATGGATCAAACACCAGTCTTTTAGTAGCCACCATCGTTCTGCAGCAGTGCGAAGCCCATCCTACAGCTCTTTGCAACTGTTCTACGGGAAGCCAAAGGCAGGCGGTCCCAGAAGAATGTCTGGGTCCGAAGATGATCGGGAGAAAGAGACAGAGTACCACGAGTGTACAGCAAGGCAATGGGGACATATGAGCCTGGGGAATGGAGGCAAGGATGAAACCTGATAACACTAAAGGATGTGCAAGGCGCCAACAGATCTTCAAACGTGAAGGGAAGAAGGCAGCGCAACCTACTGAGACACTGGTGCAACTCCAAGCTGGAGCAGTGGAGTGGCAAGACAGGATGATAGAATGGATTAATGGATGCTTCCTTCAGCCTGTCTCATCACATCTGATTGAGATTGGCCATGGTAATGTTGGGTGGGCCTACAATGACAGGGCATTTAACAAGAGTTGTGTTTTAATGTTGACATGTGTGGGATGAATGATTTAAATTGTTATTCATATAAAGGGCCATATGTGTGGCAGCTGGGAGGGTGGATCATACAATCCCACTATGCTTGCAACCTGGAGGTTATCTATCCCAGTAATTACCCATCCAAGGTAATCCCTGTCCATCCCCACAGGTATCACCTGGCCCATCCCCACAGCTTATTACGCCCATCCCAAAGGTATCCCTGCCCATCCCATCTGCTATCCTTACCATCCCATCAAGCACATGCAAAAGCTTAAACCATTTCTAAAAGTTTCCACCACGACTATTATTGACAAAAATAACATGACGCAACGTGTGTGAAAGCAAAGTAATGCTTTTTATTAATATCAAGCTGTAAAAGAAACCTAAGGTGCTGCGGAGGTGCAGCCAGGTTGCAAGCCATGCTGTGGGAGGTGGCTGCTGCTGGACTGCTGGTTGAGGCGCCACTGGGGTGCAGGCGCTCTGAGAGGTACAACAGGGGACACGTGTGGTTGAGGAAGCTTCTCAGACAGTTGGCTCAGGCCCCGTGATGTTGAGAGCCCCTTCCTCCTATGACATGGGTGGTCAGCCCCCAATACCAGATGACAGATGTTCTGCAAGGGGCTATGGGGTGGTGAGAAGAAGGAGGCAGTGTACGTGGGGGGAATGTCTGGTCTGGCAGCTGGGTGAGGACTGAGGCATCGGTGGCATCGGTGGCGTTGGTGGCACTGGTGGCATCCAATGTCCTGTGCCTGGACTGGGAAGGGCTGCCTGTGCTGCTGGACTCCTGCTAGCCATAGCGCTTGAAGGTGAGGCCTGTGGTAAAGCCTTGGAAGGGCAAGTGACAATAACCTAGGGATGCAGGAGGCAAGGCCTGGACTGGGTGGGAGCAGGTTCAGCTTGTCTGGAGGGTTGTGAAAGAAGATCGGTGATATCCTGTCTTCACCACCCTGGTACTGGGGTTCCGACTGTTCATTATGAGGATTGGTTTGACGTAGGTGAGAGAAGGGCTTGTGGTTGAGATGGCGGCGCGGTGTGTCCAACCTGAGAGAGGAAGATCTCGCTGCTCCTGATGGGTCCCCTGACTCAGCAGGACAGTGGGCTTCTGCCCCTCCGGTCTGCCTCTCTGCCTTTCGGTGGAGGTGGAGCTGGGGTGGAGGCGGGTTGGCTGTGGTGGGAAGTGCCTGCTCTCCTGCTCACTGACGTCAGGGGGTCTCCACGCGCTCCGCCACGGGTATATCTGCTGTCGGGGCGGTCTCCAATCATGGCACACTCCGCAGATTACCTGCCAAGTGACTCTTGGCCAGAAAAAGGACTGGCTTCAGCAGGCTGCCTGAGAGAGAGGGTTGTGAGAGGGACTGCTCCTCGGTGGCGGATCTCACCCTCCAAGAAGCTGCAACTTTGGCCATCACACGTAACGTCTCCTCTGTCTGTCAGCCTTGACCGTGGCCTGGCCAGATTTCTTGAGGTGCAGGACTGTCCCTGTACCAGGTGTGCATGTGGCTTCACAGCCGAGGAGCACCTTGAAGTGTAGCCCAGGCTCTCCACCTTCTCTTCTCCAAGGCAGGCCTGCTTTCCCTTGGTGTCTCGTTAGAGGTCTTGGTGCCCCTTCCGCAAAGATTTCATTCTCCCTACAGCCACTCCAGCAGCTCCTACCTCATGTCCTCTTTGGGATTGTGTATTGGCCTCCTCTCCATTCGATGCGTCTGCCTCTTCACCTTCCTTTGTCAGGGCCATATGGGCCTCATCAGAAGGATGAGGGGTTGTAGGGGCTTCTCCTCCACACACTAACCAACCACCAGCAGCAAGCAGCAGCAAAGCAACCAGTAGCACAAAAGCAGTACCCTAGCACGACCCGGAGCACCAGCAGGACCAGGAGGCACCAGGAGCACCACAGGACCGGAGCACCAGCAGTGACAGCAGGACGCAGGAGCACCAGCAGGGCACCAGAGCATGAGCAGGACCAGGAGCACGAGAGGACCAGAGCACCAGCAGGTTTCCAGGAGAGGCACACGAGCACACGAGCCATATATTAAGCACTAGCAGGAAACAGCAGCCCAGAGAAGCGCCAGCAGAGTAAGCACGCAGCAAAGCAGCCGAGCACCAGGAGCAGTGCCAGCAAGAGTACGCCCCAGCAGAAACATCAGCCACCAAGAGCAGTGGCCAGCAAGAGAAAGCATCAGCAGAAGCCACCACCACAGAAGCAGCATCAGCAAGAAGCACCTACTACCAGAAGCAGCATCAGCCCAGAAAGCCCCAGCACCAAAAGAGTGAGCCCGGGCAGCAGAAGCCCAGCAGAAGCCTGAGTCAGGCTAGGGTGGAGGGTGGCCTGTCCCTCTTGCCAAGGCTGGCAGCAGATGGCAGAGGCTTCCTTTTCTTCCCCCATGGTTGTTGGTTGCTGCTGCTGGCTGGCTGGTCAAGTGTGGTCTGCAGCAGGTCTTTCCTCTGAATGGTGACCTGCTTGCGAGCTGCTTCTTATCCGCAGGTCTGACGCATATTGCCATCCTCGACCCACATGCGCAGTGAATGCAGGCATCCGGCGTAAGGGCATCCTGCAAGGCCTTCCACTTGGCTTCCGCTCTGCTCGAATTCATCCGCCCTCGGCATCCGCTTCTGCCTCGCTCTTTCCGTTCCGCGTCCGCTTTGCTGTGCTCCCCTGGAAGCCTTGCGGATGTGCATCTCTCCATCCGCTTACCATCCGCTAGGGCTTTCCGTGAGCATCCGCTTTCCATCGCGCCCTATGTCCTCCCCCCTCCGTTCTTTCGTGTTGTCCGCTCCTGCTTTATGCAATCGGGGCACCATTTTGAGAAGCCGGATAACAACGGATGGAACATTTTGCTCCGTTTAACGCTGTGTCTTTTACCAACCGGTTTGCATCCTCCGGCAGTTGTGACAGGCCTTTAGTTCAAGGTCAAGAGTGTGGCGATCAGAAAAGAACTGGAATTTACTTTGGGGATTGGTTCAGTGATGTGATGATGAATAAAAAGGGGATGGTTTGTAGGGCTGGGACTTGTGTGAAGTCAGGAAACTTTTTAGTTTGAATTCCACAGATGTGCCAGGTTCCTAGTTTTTATAAAAGTACTTTGAGATTATGTTGTATCCGAGTTTACTGATGCAGAATGGAGGTTACCTGGAACACTGACAGACCATTCCAGTGGGCTGATGGAAAAATCTGAAGCTTATAAGTGACATGGGCTGGGGGAAAACTGGGGCTTCCTACTGTCCTTGACATTAAGCCTTTTTGATACAATCTGGGTACCCATCGAGCACTCCGAGGAATCCACAATCTATATAAATATATAGTGAAATACCACCTCATGCATCATCACTAAAATCTTCCAGAACAATAAAACCTACAAACATGAAATTTGGCAACATATGTTCTCTTGGCTTCAGGTGCTCACTAAAGGCTTGGTCGCGCACTGGCTGATGGATGCAAAAAGTATGCAAAAAAGGACACAACGGAAGAGGCAAAATTTTTGGGGGTGGCTCCATCGTTGTTCTCCGCTCCCAAAGGTGCCCAAATTTTGCATATAACAGAACAGCAAAGAATGGAAAGGAACGGACGGGGATAGTATGTAAGCAGGGATGTTAAGTGGATGTTCGCATCAGAAGCTAAGTTGGATGACAGTGGATAGAAGCGGCTGACAACATCCAAAAAAAAAGGGCTTCCGGGGGAGATTGCAAAGTGGACGCATAGCGGAAAGGGGTGGATGCCAGTACGGATGACGCGATGCAATCACGGACGCCTATAGCGAAGCAAAGCAGAATGCCATAACAGATGTAGATATCGGAGCAAAGCGTTCACTGCGCATGCGGAGTATGAATGCCGTCAGCTCCGTGGATATAAAAGGATGCAGCTTGCATGCAGTTAGCAATTCAGAGGAAGATGTTGCTGCCACACAGACATCTTCAAATCACACATGGTTCGTCAGTCAGGGAAGAAGAGAAAGCCCTGTGCTACTCCTGCAGCCTGGCAGAAGGACAGAACACCATCCCACCGCCCTGCAGCTGACTCTGAAGCTTGCTGTGCTGTGCCGGTGCGCTTGTTGCTGGTGCTGCTGCTGCCTTCTCCTGCTGCTCTGGTTGCTGCTGGTGCTGCTGCTGCTGGTGCTGGTGCTGCTGCGCTGCTCCTGCTCCTGCTGCCTGGTGCTTCTCCCACTGCTGGTGCTGCTGGTCAGCTGGCTGGTGCTGCTCGCTGGTGCTGTGATGGACCACCCACGCCCTCAAAAAGCCCTGCTGCTCAAGCCCCTGAAAAGCCCTGCTCGTGGGAAGGCCCTGCCAGAAGGAGGAAGCGGAAAGGGAAAGGAGAAGGGAGAGCAGGAAACAGGCACACCCTTTCTGAGGAGCATGCGGAGGAGGTGCTTGGAATGGAAGAACGAGTACTCTAGAGAAAGGGCCACAGACTCTAATCGCGACACCAAGAAGAAGCAGCAAGCTTGGAGAGACAAGGCAGAGAGCTGGGCACACTGCGGATCGTCCATCTCTGGGAATGGTGACGCACATGCACACCTGGTATGGCAAGCTACACCTGAAGAAAGTCTGGCCAGGGCCTCTGTCCAAGCTCACTGACTGGGCGATGTACATCATGGCCAAGTGCACGTTCCTGGAGGGTGAGATCCCGCCACCCGAGGAGCAGCCCCTCCTGACACCCCTCCTCCCTCTAGACAGCCCAGACAGCCAGTCCTCTTCAGCCAGGAGAGAGGCTGCCCTGTCCAGGCCAGGTGTCTTCGGAGGGCCACGACAAGAGACCTCCCCAACAGCTGCACTCCCCATGCCGCGAGGACTTGGAGATCCCTGTCACCAATGGAGGAAGAAGCGGCAGCCAACCAGAGACCCATCCACCCCCAACCCCCAGCTCCAATAGGATGCAGTGCAGAGAGGAGCAGAGTGAGGCCAGAGCCACACTGGTCCTGTTGGAGATCAGGGACAAATCAAAACCAGCACAGAACTCTCATCTCAGCTGTCCAGCGCGACAATAAACATCTTTGAACGGAAGCTCCTTCATCACTACATGAGCCAGAGCATGAGGGACCTGCCGAGGCCAATACCAGGTGATGAAGCAAAAGATCACAGCACTTCTGCACAATCCTCAAGCCCGCTGAACTGCTCCAAACCCAGTCCAGTCTGCTCCTCCATCCCAAGTGATGTCACAGCCTTTTCCACGGCTTTTCAACAGCCCCTCATGCTACGCAAGGCTACGACTACCAGGACTTCCCGGCAGCAGTAAACTAGCCCTTCCCAAGTCAGGCCCAGGTTTCATCAGACGCAACAAACACCAACCTCCTCGCCCAGCTGCAGACGAGACAGCCCCACTACATTTATGCCTTCCTCCAGGGCGCCCCACAGCCAAGCCCGGTCAACAGACAATCTGTCATCAGTCCCTGGTGCTGAGACATCCCAGGTACTTGATGAAGGGCCTTTCTCCAACTCACGGGACTGAGTCAGCTTCTCGAGAGCTTCCTGAACACGAACCATCCCCTGTTGTACTCCAGGGCCAAGCACGCCCAATGGTGCTCAGACCAGCACTCCAGCCACCAGGCCCCTCCACAGTCCTGGCCTGCTTAACAGCTGAGACCATGGACATGCCCTCAGAGTGACTGAGAATAGTAAACAGAGACGGAGTTGTTAACCATGTTCATTGTATCTTTCTTAAGACACTTTTACTTTGGTTCATTTTGCTTTTATAAAGTCATACAGTTTAGTTAAAACCAGTTTATTAATAAAGGTATATTCTTTGCTTAACAACTATGTTCATATTTTTTTACTAATAAAGTGTTGGTGAAACACTTTGAAGAAAAGGTTAGATCCCTTTGCCATGCTGTGGGAATGGTAAGGAATAGTTTGTGGGATAGTAAGGATAGCTGTGGGACAGATAAACCTCCAGTGGGCTAGCAAAATGGGACTGTAGGTCCACCTCCCCAGCTGCCACCACCATATGGCCCTTTTTTTTTACAAATAACAATTTATTCATTGATCTCACATTCAAAATAAACAAAGCTCTTTATTAATGCTACTTCATTATAGGACCAACTCAACATACATGGTACATCTTCATCAATGTTATGAGACAGGCTCAAGAAGCATCCATTAACCCATCTACCATCGCTGTCTTGCCATCCCACTGCTCCAGCCTGGGGAGTTGCACCAGTGCTAAGTAGTTGCCTGCTTCTTCCCTTCACTTGAAGCTCTGTTGGGCGCCTTGTACATTCCACAGTGGTCTATCAGGTTTCGTCCTTGCCTCCATTCACTCAGGCTCCCATGTCCTATTCCCTTGTTGAGTCCACAAGCATGTCTGCAAACCCTGGGTAGCGGGTGCGACATGGTTGGTGCAGGATGCAGCAAGCTTCCACGATGCTCTCACAGTCCTGGGTGATGCTGCATGGTGGTCAGAGAAGTACCTTTGGAACTGTTGGCAGGATGCCCCGTTTTTTCAGCTTCAGCGGATGGAGTTGCAAGGATGGTCTTGAGGATGCCGAGCAGGATACAGCGGACATTTAACTGGATGAAGTGGACATAGAACGTTTGTTGCCCGTATATGCCCGCGGATGTACATCGTAACGCGGCGGAAAGTTCATTCCGTTCAAAAGTTTTGTGGCAGCTCAAAACTCTCTTGTGTGGGATGAAATCTCAATGGACGGATGCTCGACGGATAGAGCATATGAAACACGTATGCAATGAGTACACAATGGATGCATCGCATTTTCCAACAGATGGCAAGCTTTTTTGTCCATTTTATATCCTCTTTGCATCCGTTGGTGCAGTGGGACAGGGGCTTAAGAAAGGATTTTTTGAAATGACCACCACAGCATTAGTATTTCCTATATTATTATTAACAGCTCTGATGCTCAGGAGTTATACTCCCCCTCCCCACCTTAAAAGAAATCTGTTCCAAATGCAAAACACAAGCAGAGGAGAGGAGTTTCAGCTTCAATTTAATTTCACAGCAGCAACCAGCTTTTGTACAAAGCAGTTGAGCTAAGCCTCACCCAGGCTCCTTGCTGTTTCCTTCTTGCTCACATAGCAAATACTTTTTCAGTTTCCAAACAGCCCTGAGCTCTCTCACACACTGACAAGATGCTATCCAGATGAATACTGATGGATGCTGGTAGGTAGAGACAGAATTTCCTCCCCCCCTTATTTTCCTCCCCAAAAACTAAGCCCGATCACATAGTTTTGTCGCGAACCACAGGTATCCAGCTAGTTCTTGATATTCTTGAAAAGGTTTTCGGCAATCCTGGAAGTTGACTCTTTCAGCAATTGTTAAGTAAACTGTCCCTGTGCTGCTTGGTGCCCACAAAATTGTCCTTCACCATCCTGATGGGAGCTGCATATTTCTGCAGGTGCCCATTTGGATTGAACGAATTGGCCAAGGATAGACTCTGTGACTACTATTCCAGCAATAAAACATCTCTTTGGCTTCTTTCCCCCCACCCCCCAGGGCATCTCAGGTGATGCTATAGCTATCTGGTAAACAAACCTGCTTTTTGTTGATCTACTCCATTTGGTGGCTATTGCTGGATCTTCTGCAAACATCACTACCATTGATTGAACATCCCTTGGCTACATCGATTGCCCCTTGTCAGTCAAAAGACATGACCAGCACAGCTCTGGGCAGACCCAGCTCTGTCATATACTGGGATTTGTTCCACTGCAGAGTATGAAGGAGAGGATAAAACTGAAAGAACGGGGAGACTGTAATTTTTTTTTATGTACTCTTCATAACAGCAGTGATAACCTTTAAACAGATAAAGCAACAGCTATGGGAGGAGGCAAAATCCAAAGGTTGTTGCTGGCCAGTGTTTTTATCTGAGCTAGTCAAAATGACATACATGAAACATTCTTCAGAATTTGTCAGTATTTTTTTTTTAGTATCTTTTTCCTTGAAGAACTCCAAAGAATTTGAAAGCTTGCATACAGCTGTTGTGGAATTTTATTTCCTCCTGAGGGAGGTGCACAGAAACCGACCAGGGGTGGACTTCAAAAATTTTAGCCATGGCTTCTTTGCTCTGTTGCTGGGTGGGCGTGGCGATGGTGGGTGTGGCCTAGTTAGCCTCCTGCACCATGGTGGGGGACATTTTTGCCCTCCCCAGGCTCTGGAGTCTTTCCTCGAACCTCTGGGAGGGCCAAAACGGCTTTCCCGGGCCCCAGAGGCTCTCGGGAGGCATTTCTGGCCTTCCCAAGCTTCCGGGAGGCCCATTTTTCACCCTCCCCAAGCCTCCATGTGCGCCCTGCACTTAGCTGCATCCTAAATGGGCCACATGGGGACTCCTGGGAGGGGTAGGGCAGGGTGGGCGGGGGCAGCCAGGAGTGGGATTTGGGGGTTCTCCAAACTGCACAGGATCTTAGCTAGGGGCTCTCCTGAGCAGCTGTGAACCCCCAGCAGCCCACCCCTGAAACCCACCCATCCCTGCATGATTAAAAAAGTGTTTAAAAATTGAAAACCCGAGAGTGTTGTGGCACCTTGAAAAATAATGGATTGATGATCACATGTATTGCTGGGAATCCTTACCCTATAGAAGAGAATAGAATAGAAATAGAATAGAATAGAAACAGAATAGAAACAGAATAGAAACAGAATAGAATAAAAACAGATTAGAATAGAAATAGAATAGAATAAAAATAGAATAGAAGAGAAAGGAAGAGAAATAGAATAGAATAGAAATAGAATAGAAATAGAAATAGAAATAGAAATAGAAATAGAAATAGAAATAGAAATAGAAATA
>BHFT01021861.1:0-19654 GCA_004320025.1 Laticauda laticaudata
GAGTAATGGCCAGCTGGGGAGGAGAGATGCGGCTCTCCTCAACCCTGTAGGCAGTCTCCCCCTTCTTCACCACCTCTCCGGGGTGGCTTAGTCCCCAAACCAGCCGGTTCAGGGCGCTCCAGCGGTGAACACGGATCAAAGCCTCACAGAGATGAGGCTTCAGTCTGTCACTGAAGAAGCTCAAACCAGAAGCCCAGTACTTCACGTGATCTTAATTCTATCCCTCTATTAGTGCAGCCTAGGATTACATTGGCATTTTTAGCGGCAGCTGTTCATATTTAAGTGATTGTCTACTAGGACTTCAAATTCCCTTTCACATTAAGCCAGGTTTCACCTAGCTTTGTACCTATATAGTTGGTTTTCCTTGCCTGTGTAAAACCTTACTTTTATATTTTCATTTTGTTAGATAGATAGATAGATAGATAGATAGATAGATAGATAGATATATAGATAAATTATAGATAGATATAAATAGATGATAGATGGATAGATGGATGGATGGATAGATAGATAGATGGATGGATGGATGGATGGATAGATAGATAGATAGATAGATAGATAGATGATAGATAGATAGATAGATAGATAGATAGATAGATAGATATAGATATGCTCATCTGCATGTGTCAAGTGTGGAGGAAGTGGGAGGGAGCAACTGATCAATAAGGAGAGATCTCTGTGGTCCTCAGTTATTTCTGCAAGAGAAAGGCAGTGCAAGACCATGGAATTCAGGTCTGGAAGAAATTGTAGATTGCCATGGAAAACATGCAGTTGGGAGTTGGCCTACATGTAATAATCATTGGTTCTCACATGATAACAACCTAGTGTCACCAAATGCCAGGAAAGGCAGAAGGGAAATGATACCATCCTTGCCCTTCCTTTCATATTCGGCCTGAAAGAATTAGTAGAACAATAGTTTTTCCATTTTATAAAGTTAAATTCAGCCTACTGTAAACAAGGGAACTCTCCTGTGCTACTTGGTCAGGTTTCATGATTTTTTATCAAATAAGGCAGGTTTATAGAGATGCAAAAAGGCATATTTGCAGCCAGGACATCTCATACACCTTCTTCCCCAGATATGTTCAAAGCATATACCCAAGAAAAGTATTTGGTATTAGTCAGTGTCCAATTGGTAGTGGAAAGGCAACTTGTTTGTGGAGGTAAGAATATTTTTGTTAATATAATCCATGTTGGCAACTCAGTTCAAGCTCTGCAAAATGCCTTTATACCTTATCTCTTTGGCTGGTGATATAATGGGGACAGTATATTCATTTGCTGCTGGAAGAACAGCAAACACTCTAAAAATTAAATATTGTACAATTGCACTAAAGCAAACGAAAACTTGGAATGTCATAAAAATAATTCTCTATCTCTTTGCTGTTGGTTTACTATATGGAGTACCTGTAACAGTTAACACGGCTTTCCCATATATGGGGCAAATGTCACAAAAAGTGCCAAAGATGGACAGGGAGGAAGGAAGGAAACAGACCAGATTACTTCATTCAAAATCATATTTCCATTTTTTTGGAATGGAATGGAATAGAATAGAATAGGATAGGATAGGATAGGATAGAACAGAACAGAACAGAACAGAACAGAACAGAACAGAATAGAATAGAATAGAATAGAACAGAAGTTGGAAGGGAGCTTGTAGGTCATTTAGTCCAGCCCTCTGCTCATGGAAGAGACCCTATACCATTTCTAACAGATGACTGTCCAATTTCTTCTTGAAAGCTTCCAGTGATGAAGCTCCCACAACTTCTGAAGACAAGCTGTTCCATTGGTTGATTGTTCTTACTGTCAGAAAATTTCTCTTTATTTCTAGGTTGAATCTTTCCTTGATCAGTTTCCATCCATTATTCCTTGTCTGGCTTTCAGGTGGTTTGGAAAATATATTGACACTCCCCCTCCTCTCTGACAGCCCATCAAATATTAGAACACTGCTATCATGCCAGCCCTGGTTCTTCTGTTCCCTAGACTAGTCATTCCTGGGAGAACCAATGCCTGCTTCAGAACAGAGACAACCTCGTCCAATGAACAGCACAAGAGTCTTCCTTGAAGAAGGCACACAATGTCTTGAGTCTTGTGTCACATAACTTTGATACTCCCAGAGGCTTACCCAGTAGCAGAAAAACAAATTGAACTTCATATCACACATAGCATAGCACAGTTTGCTTGCAATACTACACTTTGACTGCTATACCACCACACATAGAATATAAGGGTCTGAAAATCTATAAAGATCTTGATGAATAATGATGCTGGCTACAGGACCATGGCAGTATCTTGGGTACAGTGCTGGGTCTCTCGGCTAAGAAATGGAGATGAGCACCACCTCCTAGAGACAGATATGATTGGGCAGCGGATATCTTTAATGCAATCCTCAGATCAATTCAGAAACCCACTCTTATAGCATGTGGTTAGTCAATGAGTATTCAACACCTCCAACAAAGTTTATGCAAGATAAACAATTGAATCATCTAGTGGTAGCACAGAAAATATCTTGCTTACCAAACTTTCATGGCGTATTTTGTAAAATGTTTGGCTGAAGTCAAGATATATTACATTTGCTGCATTCCAAAGTATGACTCAACTAGTCACTTTATTAAAAAGAAAGAGATTTGGCATCAAATTACAATTTGGCAGTTCGAATCTCACCAGGCTCAGGGTTGACCCATCCTTCCATTCTTCCGAGCTCAGTAAAATGAGGACACAGATTGTTAGGGGCAATATGTTGCCTCTTTAAACCACTTAGAGAGGTCTGTAAAGCACTGTGAAGTGGTATATAAAGCCCATGTCACAGTGAACCAACGGATGCAAAGAGGATGTAAAACGAACAAAAAACCTTGACATCCATTCGAAAATGCGATGTACTCACTGACTCCGTTTTGCTTCCTCTCTATCTGTCCAGCATCCGTTTATTGATGTTTCATCCGCTCAAAAAGTTTTGAGCTGCACAAAACTTTTGCGCGGAAAATGTTCGTTCGTTCTGTCTGCATCCGCAACGCATCCCGGCTTACGCATCCGTTACTGCATCCGTTACGCATCGCGCTATATCCGCTAGGCATCTGTGCACATCCGCCGCTAACTCGCATCCGCTCGGACGCAGGGAGGAAGCGGAAGAACGGAAAACCGCGGAATGGATGCAGAACGAATGCAGAACGATTAGCATGGAAAACAAGGTCGTTTAAAACGGAGAAAAAACATTCGCCTAGAGGGGACGTCGTATCTCAGATATTAAGGGATGTCTACAGGATGGCCTAGAGGATGGGCCTAGAGGAGTCGATGGACAACTCGCGTCAGGCAACAGAGGGGAGTCGGAAACTCGCCTGCCATCATATCGCTTTCAGAGAACAGCGCCAAGCGGTGCAGACGTCTCTGCAGCGCTTCATCTGACTCTTTCCTCCTTCCACATAGTCTCGATGTCATCCAGTCATGTCCAACGGTGATTGTGACAAAGTTCCTTTCAGCAGCCACCATCCTTCTGCAACCAATGTTTGAAACATCTGACAGGCTCTGTTGAACTCTAACTTACGGGAAAGAAAAGGAAGGCAACCAACAAAAGTCTGGTCCAAGAGATGGTTCACCAGCAAAGAGGCACAGGACGGACTTGTACAATACAAGCTGCATGTGGACTGCAGGAACCGAAGACACTCGGGTGTTCCAGAAGACTTCATGAGGATGCCTCCAGCCATGGTTTGACGAAATTGTGCGGCAGGCGGCTGACACCAGGGTTGCGGCAAGACAAACACAACTTCCCGCCAGGTCCTGGAACTCTGGGCTCAAGGTGGCACTCAACTCTGCGCCACCTGGCATCAAGGGACACCTACAAGAAGCATGCAGTACAGGCCTGGAGGGTGCCACCAGCACCAATGAGCTTTGTATGTCAGAGAAAGTGGTGCAAGGCCATTCATCGAAAGTAATACAAGGAGGAGCTCCTCCAGTGCCCTCCACTGAAGAAGGATGGAGAAAGTTGCAGAGCAGTGGTATGCAGAAAGTTTGGAACTCCCCCACACTGTTGGAGCCATCGATGGCAAAGCCATGTGGCCTGCAAATGCGCCCGCACAATGTCGGGCTCCACTTTATCACAACTACAAGGGCTTCCTCAGCATGTCCTATGTGCCAATGGTCGATGCTGACTACAATTCATGTATCATCGATGCTTCAGGCAACGGCTCATCTTCATATGCTCAGAGTAATACAATGCAGTGACCTCAAGGAGGGGCTGGAGAAAGCAACTCCATGGTGGGTTCCCGCAGATTAGAACCGCGCTGCCGCACCGACAAAGCAAGATGTGCCCTATTCATCGTGGGGGATGACGCCTCGATTCCCTCAACAACCTACTTTCATGAAGCCTACAACCCTCCCAAATACCTTCACCACGGTGAAGAGAGGATCTTCAATACAGGGCTGTTCAGGCAAGGACGGGTGGGGAGAGACGCCTTTGCGCATCCTGAGCCAACAGGTTTCCAGGTACTTCTCACCAACGAGCAGCAATAGCCTCAGAGACCATGAGGAGGGATCGTGGAAGCTTTGCCTGGCATCCTGCACAATCTCATGCGCAACCGCCGCCTAACCAGTCTTGCGGAACAGGCTTTGTGGATCCGTCAACAAGGCAATGGGGAACATGGAGCTGGGGAATGGAGGCAAGGGCAAAACCTGAATAGATCCACTGAGGATGTGCAAGGGGCCCAACAGAGCTCACGTGAGGCGAAGAAGCAGCGGACAACCTCCTGAACTCTGGTGGCAAGCTCCCCCAGCTGGCGCGGTGGAAGTGGCAAAGACAGGATGGTAGATGCTTAATGGATGCTTCCTTCAGGCTGTCTGCATCACACAGCATGAGATTGGGCCATGTATGTTTGGTTGGCCTAAATGAACAGGGCGTTTAATAAGAGTTGTGTTTATGTTTGACATGTGTGGATAATTATTACATTATTATTGATAATGAAAGGCCATAGTGTGTGGCACCTGGGAGCGTGGACCAATACAGTCCACTATGCTTGCATCTGGAGGTTTATCTATCCCACTGCTAATCCTAACCATCCACAGCTATTCCCTCCCACAGGTATCCTAACCATCCGCAAAGGTTCCCCTTACCGGCTTGTGAAACCATTTCTACACACAGCTCGTGTTCCCAGCAGAGACTTTATTAAAAAACAGAAATGAGCCAAGTGTGTGAGATGCATGAAATAGAGCATGTTAGTTAACAGATAGCTATAAACAAAAGTGACGTTCTGCTGGCACTCGCTCTTGGTTCGCAATCTCCATGATTCTCATCAGGGGTGGTGTAAATGGTCCCAGGTGCTGTGGAAGGTGGCTGGTGGCTGGAGTGCTTTGTCCTCAGCCTTCCTTCCCCAGAAGCAGAAGCAGTAGAAGCCCCAGCCCCAGAATGAGCGAGCGCCATCTGCAGAAGCCCCAGCAGAACGCAGAGTGAGGGCCAGGGGCGGGATGGTAGCCTGTCCCTTTGCCAGGCTGGCAGCAGATGGCTGAGGCTTGCTGTGTGTTTTCCACATGGTTGTGGGTTTGCTGGCTGGCAGGGGGTAGGCCTGGCAGGCACGCAAGGCTGGCAGGAAAAGGGTTGCAGGAGGAGGCAGGCACCAAAGGCTTTCAGGGCAGGCAGGCACCAAGGCTGGCAGGAAGGCTGGCAGGCACGCAAAGGCCTGGCAGGCAGCAGGCACCCAAGGCTGGCAGAAGGCTGGGCAGCAGGCACGAAGGCTGGCAGATTCTCGCTGAACGTAGGGCGTATAATAATAGTGACCTATTATTTTGTAGCAGACATGAACCAAGGCTGGTAGGAAGGCAGGGCAGCAAGGCTGGCCAGGCAAAGACTGGCTTGGCAGGAAGGCTGGCAGGAGGCAGACAGCAAGGCTGGCAGGGAGGCTGGCAGAAAGGCTTTTGCCGGCAGGCATGCAGCAAGGCTTGCAGGGCAGCCTGCCAGGCAGGGCAGGTCCAAAGGCTGTTCGAATCCGTCCGCAGCAGGTCTTTCTCTGAATGGTGACCTGCTTCCGAGCTGCTTGCCCCTTATATCTGCGCGGGCTGACGCAATGCATCCCCTGCATTCACAATTAATGGCTCCGGCGATCTCGTTCGGGCTTCCACTGATTGCATCTGCTAGGCATGCCGCTGTGGCATCTGCTTCATCCGTTCGGCGTCCGTTTCTGGCATGCCGTTTTTTTTTTCCGTCGGCGTCGCGCTTTTTGCTGAAGGCCCCCTCGGAAGCCTAGTGAACTGCCGCTCATCCCCTCCCATGCTGCTGGCTTCCGTTCCGCATCCGCTTTGCATCTGCCCTGCATCTCAGCCCGCATCCATAGTTATCCGCTCCGGGGTATGCAATTTTTGCCCCTTTTGGGCGCGGGATAACAACGGATGACACATTTTGCTCGTCCGCTGTGTCCTTTTTGCATCCGTTGGCCAGTGTGACATGGGCTTAAATCTAAGTGCTGTTGCTAATTCTGGTTGGGGGTTCGGCCTGGAACTTGGAGTTTTGCTGGGAACTTGGCAGCAACCAAAAAAGAAGTAACCACATTGTTATACTGGAAATGAACAATTGGCTGCACAAACACCCTCAATGGAAAGGGTTTGGATTCTTTGATAATAGGATGCATTTCCAAGACAAAGGACTATGGGCAACAGGTGGGCTGCACTTTACAAAAACTGAGAAGAAGGAATCTGGAAGGTGCTAGGTAAGTCTGGTCTGGACGCAGTGGTGGGATTCAAATAATTTAACAGCTGGTTCTCTGCCCTTATTCCAACAACCAGTTCACCAAACTTTCTGAGCAAACAACTGGTTCTCCCAAAGCGGTGCAAACTGGCTGAATCCCACCACTGTCTGGAGGGCTTCAAAGTAAATCTTATATAGGAGGGAGAAAAAAAGAGTCAAGGAATTATTGGTAGAGGAATACAGAGACAACCTTGAAGGACGAATGCAAGAACTCTTAAGTAAATGACATCTCTGTCCAGGGAAAGAAAAATGTGTGAGAAAGAAACTCAACATTGGAGTTGGTTCTGTTTAATATAAAAGGGATAGAAGGATACTCTGGTTGGCTTTGAAGATTCTGTTATTATGCCCTGTAATTGCAAAATAGCATTTCTTACTCTGCCTATTTCCAGACCTGGTCAACTCAAAAGGGCTGACGATGCCAAGTACTAGGTTTGGGACTAGGAGTCAATATTCATACACAATATACACAATAGGCAATCAGCATAATTCAGGAAAATAGCTGAAAACAGCAATTGGTTGGCATTCTCTCTATCTCTACTTCTTTCTCCTAACCTGCTCTTCCTTCTTTTCTGTTGAACTCCCCTGTCAAACAACTCTTCCTGTTTAATTCTGGGGCTATAGACCTCAGAAGCGAACAAACAAACAAATATCTTGGGAGAAAGAATGGCAAATATTTTGGCTCTGATGCCATGAATCGTGCCAGAAATTGCTCATTGTAAAAAGTTTGACTGAAGAGCCTTAACCTCATTACTTTTATCTTTTGTTATCAAATAATTTTATTATTTGAACCATTGTATTTTATAAAAAGTACACTCTGGTAAATTTCTCCCTCATTTTGGCTACCTATAGCAAGCCAAGAATAATTCTCCATTTTTGGTGGCTCTTTTATCTGCCTGCTTGTAGAATAGCAACAAAAGTAGTTCTCACATCTTCTTGGAAGTATTATTATTATTGGGATTATTTTATAGATAGTTCAGAAAACTCAGTGTATTGGCTTAAAGGTTTAAAAGGAATTTGGTACTATATCTCAGAGTTCAGCAGGATATCAACTACAACACATTGTTCAACAAACAATTAGCCTCTTAGAGAACCTTCATCTGAAAAACCCAACTCATATACAGTGAAACACATGCAGATCAATGCATGGCAAATCTTCTCTTAAGAATAGTGTATTCATAAAACGTCAGAGAATCCTATTTGTGTAAGGAAGAGGTGCCACTCTCACTTGCACTATTATGACTGTATCACAGCATTATGTGAGAAAATGCAACACAATTTAATTCATCTATAGCAGGGATGTCAAACTCAATGTAATTGAGGGCTGCATCAGGGTTGTATTTGACTTTAGGGGGCAGGGGTAGGTGTGGCCAGCTCAATGTCACTCATGGCAGGGGCACCTGTGCTGGCCCAAGTGCTCTGCTAGTGAAAACGGGCTCCCAAGCTCTGTTTTCGGCTGCAACGGCCTCCTGCAACCCTCTGCCAGCAAAAACAGAGCTCAGGAGGGCCTCACACAGCCCTCCCGAACTCTGTTTTCACTGGCAGAAGCACTGCAAGCCCATCCTTCACTGTTTCCAGGGCAGCCCCATGGCCCAGATCTAAGCACTGGATCCAGGCTGTGGGCCTTGAATTTGATACCTCTGATCCAGTGGTGGGATTCAAATCTTTTCACTACGGGTTCTGTGGGCGTGGCTTGGTGGGCGTGGCAGGGGAAGGATACTGCAAAATCTCCAGTCATTGGTGGTATTTGTCGGTTCTCTGAACTACTCAAAATATCCGCTACGGTTCTCCAGAACTGGTCAGAACCTGCTGAATACCCACCTCTACCCTGATCTATAGAATGATTTCAGGAGGGAACCAAAGACTATCAGGTATGTCAAGGCTAATGGTCTTTGAGGATGGATTTTGAAGGTGGAATGGGATTAAAGTGTGGTTGCTGCCTGCCTAGGATGGAGTGAGACGATGTGGGAATTCCTATCACAGAAGAACTGCTGGTTCTGCAGCTACACCAATTTATGTAGCCAATTTATGCTCATGCATCTCCTTTTCGGCAGAAGGTGATCTAATTAAGTTCTGAATCGGCTGATTGTGTGATAACCATCTTAAGCCCAATTGGTGAGTGGAAAGTCCCTTTGATGCCATGCAATGATTCCTGCATTTCCTGGTAGGTATACACATAATGTAATCAATGCACATTTTAAAATGCTGAGGTAATCTGTTAAAGAGAAATGGGAAAAAATAAAAAGGGAAGTGCAAAATATAAAACTGATGATGAAATAAAAACTCTTAGATAGTTCTACAGAGAAGGCAACATTCATATTGAAAACCTATTTCAGTATGTCTTTCAGCTTGATTTATTTGCCTAGATTTTAAAATGCTACTATCTTTATGGCCAGGTTAATAGCTACTTAGAATTTAAACAATAAAATATGTCTAAAATCAAAGTGAGTTAAAACCCCTTTCTGAAAAGTAGTGGAGACAAGGCTTTCAAAGGATACTCAATTTTTATAACAGAAGATAAATAGCTTCAAATTATAACTGAAGCCTTGTACAGTGAGTCAAAAATACAGACTTGCTAAACTGTCTAGTTGGATTCTAGTTTGCAAACACCTCCCATTTTGACTGGAAATGAAGTTTCAAAATGAAATAAAGTCTCAAAGCGGGATCATCTCCAATAATATGAAACCATAATGTTATCAGCAGTAAATGTTTATTTATATAAAAGCCTAACAGCAGGCTAATAGAGGCTGCTGTGTCAGAGGACTGCTAGGCAACCAACTCCTTTGCATAAGAAAATGGGTAACGTGAAGAACAGATGACAAAAGCCAAACTTTGAAATATGCTGATTGTCCCAGTGACATAAACTCTGTAGTGGGTTTACTGAAGAAGACTTCCTTAAAAAGAAAAACACCTGGAAACCATTCATATCTACCTCTTCAACTTTAGACAAAAGAATTATGTTTTATTTGGCCAATAACTTATCAGATAACTGGTTGGACAACATACTGAAAAGACCCTTATGAAGGAGAGGGTGTTGCCTGCATACCACACAGAATTATCAATATCAGATGAGTGGCTGGTATTCAGCAGCTTATATCACTCATCTGGTTGGCTTGAGCAATCTCTGACTTGACCCAAAAAAAGGAATCCATTTAAAATGAGAGTAATTGGGGAATGTTAATAGTAGCCCAGGTGAGAATGCTGCTCTGCTTACATTACCCTGCGTTGTGGCCACCGAAGCTCCTTCTCCTCTGTAAGGTGTTAACTTCAGAAGATAGCAATGGCAATAGCACTTAGACTTATATACCGCTTTACAGTGCTTTACAGCCCTCTCTAAGCAGCTTACAGAGTCAGCCTATTGCCCCCCACAATCTGGGTCCTCATTTTGCCCACCTCAGAAGGATGAAAGGCTGAATCAACCTTCAGCCTGGTGAGATTTGAACTGCCAAATTGCAGGCAACCGGCAGTCAGCAGAAGTAGCCTGCAGTAAGTACTGTACTCTAAACACTGCACCACTGAGGCGCAAAAGGAAGAGCAGATTTGAATCCAATTGCTAAGAAATAAAAGTGACCCGCAGCCCTTGGACCAGTGGTGGGATTCAATTTTTGTTTCACTACTGGTTCTGTAGACATGGCTTGGTAGGCGTGGCAGGGGAAGGATACTGTAAAATCTCTAGTCAGAGGTGGTATTTGCAGGTTCTCCAAAACTACTCAAAATTTCCACTACCGGTTCTCCAGAACTGGTCAGAACCTGCTGAATGCCACCTCTGCTTTGGACACACTCCCCAACAGCCACAAAGCATTTTGCCCCTGAAAGATGAAGATTTTACTCAGAACTCCGATGGGGAATAAAAATCCAGAGAATGTAGAATTCCGCACAGTCCCATGTATTCCTCACAGACCTCTACTTTGCTACTCAAGAGAGCTCAAATCCTGCAACAAAGTGCCGAGAGAGTCACTGTGTCATGCAGACAAATCTATGCACACATGTATTGTATGTGCCTGTAATACTGGTAGTCCTCAACTTCCAACAGTCTGTGTAGTGTAAGCATTCAAAGTTACAATGGCTCTGAAAAAAGAAGTGACTTATGGCCCTTTTTTCACTGCTGCAGCCTTTGTAGCATCCACATGGTCATGTGATCAAAATTCAGATACTTGGCAATTGGTTCATATTTATGACCGTTGCTGTGTAATCCTCTTTTGTGACTTTCTGACAAGCAAAGTTAATGGAGAAGCCATTGTAACAACGGGATTACTAACTTTTTTAAAAAGTTTTTTATTTATTTTAACAACAAACATTCACAAATACAAACATAAAACATCAAATAAAACCATCTTTCCATTGTACAGCGTGTTGGTTGGTACATATCTTTTGTGTACAATATCAGCAGTCTTTCCCTTCTAAATGCATTATTAAAATTCATATTATATAAATCAACTATGCATATAATAACTCCTTATTAGACTTTGTTTATAAGTTCACATCATCCTTTTCGAGCAAATCTCAACTTTTACAAAACCTAATTCATAATATTCATTTCATTATAGTCAATTATAACATATCATTACATTGTCTTATCTTTACTATAAAATTGTATTTATATTATATTTTATTTCCCTATTTTCTTATCTAGCCATTGATAAAATAAATCTCAAATTTTATAGTATTCTTTGTCTTCTTGCTCTCTCATTGCAAATGTCAGTTTATTCATTTCTGCACATTCCATTATTTTCTTAATCACCTCCTCTTTTATCAGAATTTTGTCACTTTTCCAATTTTTGACAAATACAATTCTAGTTGCTGTTAAAACGTTTATAATCAGATCTATCAATTCTTTACTATATCCACCAGGTAAGATATCCAATAAAAATATCTCTGGTTTCAAGTCTCTATGCTGTTTTGTCATTTTTTCCAGCCATGTACGAATTTTAGTCCAATATTTCTCGGCTTCCACACACATCCAAACTGGCTTACTAACTTATCAACTGCAGTGATTCACTTAACTGAGGCAAGAACTTTTTTAAAATGGGGCAAAATTCACTTAAGAAATGTCTCACTTAACAACAGAAATTTTGGGCTCAATTATGGTCGTAAGTCGAGGACTACCTGCAGAACATACCTAACTAATGTATGTGGTCTGAAAATACTGCTGGGTGGAGGGAGGAGAAGAGCAAAAGCTTTCACTCTCCAGCCATTCTTTCTACTCTTTCTGCTGTTGCCCTACAGATAATTGCGGTTTAATTGGGTGACATTAAATGAAAACTGTGTCCACATTATCCAGGATTATCTCTTTTTTCCTGCAGCCTGCTACCAATTGAAAAAGAACCATTTATCAAATCAAAGAGCTGCGCTTGGTTGCCTTTTACGAGCTGGGAACAGTGTGTGAGAATGAACCAGGAAAGGACCTGACAGCTAAGAAAAATTATTTCAGTTGTTTATCATGGCAGGGGGGAAAAGTTTATCTGATCTTCTTTTTTTCCCCTTCCTTCCACGCGCAAAAATTATGCAGCAGCATCAGCAGCAGGGTTCCTAGTGCTGGGTCAATGAGGGATGTTGGTTGACCAAGTTTGCTTCTTCAACTTGATGCGTGCTCCTGCATGGCATCGCTTTTGTGCGGGCACAGATCAACTTAAAAGCTTTTTTCAAGCAGCGTGAATGCCCTTCTTTTTCAACTTCAAACCACCTCCCCCCATCAACACCAACCCTTTTTTGTATTGATAGCTGGAAGGGGGGGGAGAAGAGGAAGGTTGTTTAAAAAGGAAGGGTAGACAATCAGAACAAAATGAAGAGCTTTCACTTCCATTATGAGCATGTCGTGCTATTCTTCTCAGCTGTTTATACATTCCCAGCACAATAATGCTTCTTTGCAATCATATGTTTTCCCTTTTTACACTATTCATATTGGGATGGAAGAAGGGGAGGAAGAGAAAGCCCTCACGTCGTGACTGCGATAATAAAATCCCATAGAAAATGTGGGTATAATGTCAATTTGCATTCTGTGAGAAGATCAAGGTAAACCTAAAAGCCAAAGAGAATATTCTGCTAATGCTCATTCATCATTCTGCAGGCCCAGGTAAAAAGAAGGACCTTGTCACTACTCCGCAAGACCCTTTTCAATTGCCAGCACATTTGTGTGAATATTTTAGCCTAATGCACCGATTGTTAAACCAGAAAAGGACGGGCTTTGAAATGGGCTACTGAGCTCAAATCCCTAGCTGCACAAGGCATGGGCAAGAACGGGCCCTATTCAGAGGGGAGAACTAAAGGAGGCTTTAGTTCAGTAAGCACAGTGTGCATGAAGGATACTGAGGATATTGTGTCTCGGGAAATGAAGGTTTCCCAAAGAAAAGGGGGGGGGGGAATGGTCTGATATGCTGTCTCTGCAGATGCCCCGACAGAAGCATAACTGCACAGCAACATTTTGACATTCGTTTGTTATTTTAATTGTGATTGAGCACAAACCAAGGTTTGTGGCTTCAAATAGATGGGGGGATTCCAAGCAGGCCCAAACTATTTAATTGGCCAACTGAAACCCAGCCCCTAGTTTGCACCGACAGAAAAACAGCAAGATTGAAATGTGTTTGAATATTACCATGTTTCTCACAAAACAAGGCCGGGCCTTATTTTATTTTTTATTTTTTTTGAGCCCCCAAAAAACAGCTAGGACATCTTTTCAGGGGTGAATTAATCCCCCCCTGCGCACCAGCGCCATCTCCAACAACAGCGTCTGAGTCACTCCCGCTTTTCTTCTGTCCCCTTAACAACAGGAAAAAAAAGATTTTGAGGTACCTGGGAGCGCCATGTGCTGCATTTTGGTTTAATCCCAAGCGGCTGGGTGGGCGTGAGAAGAGCCGAGCGAGCATCTCTGCTGCTGCTACGCTTGGTGCTCCAGCCTCGGAGCACCGAGGTCCTGGTGCGCAGCCTGTTCCTGCATTCCAAACGCTCAGGACGAGCTACAGCTGTTCCTCTCTCGCCAGCGCCATCTCCAATAACAGCGGCAGCAGCGGTACGAACCGTGGAAGTTATGGAGGCAGCTCCCCCACCCGAGAAGCAGCTGAAACGCTTCCACGGTTCCTGCCGCTGCTGCCGCTGTTATTGGAGATGGCGCTGGTGAGAGGGACAGCTGCAGCTCGTCCTGGGTGCTTGGAATGCAGGAAAGGGCTGTGCACCAGGACTTTTGCAAACTTGCAGAGCCCGAGGCTGGAGCACCAAGGGTAGCAGTAGCAGAGACGCTCGCTTGGCTTTTCTCATGCCCACCCAGCCACTCGGGATTAAACCAAAACACAGCGCGCAGCGCTCCCAGGTACCTCAAAATGTTTTTTTTTCCTGTTGTTACAGGGATGGGGGGAAAAGCGGGAGCGACTCAGATGCTGTTGTTGGGGACGGCACTGGCGAGAGCGGCACCAGCATCGATGGGAACAGTGGAAGCTATGGAGGCCTGAGAAGTGGCTGAAATGCTGCCAGACATCCACACCGATGCTGGCCACCTGCGGACCTGGGTAAGGGAGGGGTAAGGGAGCCCTCCGTGCTCCACCATGGTGTTAGAAGTGGCTGATGGTGAGGCGTAGCTGCCCATTGGGCACTCCTAATGGCAAGTTCCCCCCGCCTTCCCCCCAAATTTTGCATGTTTTAAACTAGGCCTAAATTTGGGGGTGGGGCTTAATTTCATTTTATGCCTAGAAAACATGTTGGGTCTTCCTATTGGGGGGGCGTATTGTTGGAGAAACATGGTTGTAGCTGAGGTTACAGCTAGGGATAGAGGGACGTGGTAGCTCCATGGCTAGGATGCTTAGTTTGTTGATCAGAAAGGTTGGCAGTTCGGCAGTTCGAATCCCTAGTGTCACATAACAGAGTGAACTTCTGTTACTTGTCCCAGCTTCTGCCAACCTAGTAGTTCGAAAGCATGTAAAAATGCAAGTAGAAAAATAGGGACCGCTTTGGTGGGAAGGTAACAGTGCTCTGTGTGCCTTCAGTGTTTAGTCATGCCAGCCACATGACCATGGAGATGTCTTTGGACAGCGCTGGCTCTTCGGCTTTGTAACAGAGATGAGCACTGTCACCTACAGCTGGAAATGACTAGCACCATGACTAGCAAATGGCTAGGAAATGAGAAGAACCTTTACCTTTATCTTTTAGCTCAAGTTGGTAGTTAGTTCTGTTGGTTTGAGCTCTGAGCTTGGCAATTTGGTTGCAAACGTTTCATCACAATTCGAGGAGACATCGTCAGTATGTTTTGAGTTGGGCTCATCTGTCAGAACACTAGTCTTTAAATACCATTTTTTATGAGATGAAAATTAGTCTGAAACAACATTCAGACTAATTTGTATCTCATAAAAAAAGGGTAAACAGTGTCTTGTCCCCAACAGGACTTGTTGCTGCTGCTATTATTACGATTATTATTTTGTAACATGGTACTTTTGCTGTTTTTACCATAAGGAATTAAAGGCTGTAAGGATGTCACATGCCACACATAGTTTGAGAATTTTACGACACAGAAGTGAAGGCTGAGCAACAAGGTAAGAAATACACTTCAGTTGGGATTCAGCGTTGGATGTACCATCCAAGTTGTCATTTCCTTTCAAAAAGCAGTGACAGGAATTTGGCTTCGTAATGTCAGACTGTGCAAAACAATAAGAATAATATTTTATTAAGTGTTGCAAGAAAGCAAAACACCTCAGTGCTTGCCAGGTGTAGCATTTCAAGGCACAAGCTGTGTCCAAATCTTGCTTCATCTCTGCAATCACGCAGCGTCAACTGAGGATCTACCGGGACTACAACTCCCAGAATTCCCCACCAGCATTTTCATAATGTTTTCAAGAAGCTCCTAAAAAAAAAAGCAGGTATGCAAACTCCTTCACTCTTCTCTAGGTTAAATTTGAAAATACAGCTAGTCTTCGACTTACAATGGTTCATTTAGTGACTGTTCAAAGTTACAACAACGCTGGGGAAAGTGATTTATGAAAAAATTTCTCACAGCTATTATAGCATCTCTACGGTCACATGATCAGAAATTCAGAAGTTTGGCAATGGGCTCATATTTAAGATGGCTGCAATATCCCAGGGTCATGGGATCCCTTTTTGTGACCTTCACAGACCCCTCACATCCCGGACATAAACTGGTTCAACTCCTTCCCTCAAAATGACAGTATAGAGTACTGCACACCAGAACAACTAGACACAAGGACAGTTTTTTCCCAAATGCCATCACTCTGCTAAACAAATAATTCCCTCAACAGTGCTCAACTATTTACAAAGTTCTGCACTACTATTACTGTTAATCTCATCACTCCTTATTGCCCATCCCCTCCCACTTGTGACTGTATGACTGTAACTTAGTTGCTTTTATCCATATGATTTATATTGACTGTTTCCTAGTATGATTTGATTGCTTATTGTACCCTATGACTATTATTAAGTGTTGGAGTTTTTTATTCTTGACTCTTGACGAAGATATCTTTACTTTTATGTACACTGAGAGCATTTGCACCAAGACAAATTCCTTGTGTGTCCAATCACACTTGACCAATAAACTATTCTGTTCTATTCTATTCTATTCCATTCCGTTCCGTTCCGTTCCGTTCCATTCTATTCTATTCTATTCTATTCTATTCTATTCTATTCTGACAAGCAAAGTCAATGGTAAAGCCAGATTCACTGAACAATCTGATTACTTATTTAACACCTGTAGCAATTCACTTACCCAGAGTGTCAAGAAAAGTCATAAAATGGAGCAAACGTACTTAACAACCGTTTTCCCTTGGCAACATAACTTTGAGGCTCGAGAAGTACCTGTAAAAACATTTCTAAAAAGAAATGTATCAACCAATCTAATTACCCTTCAGCCTCAAAGAAGGCCTTCCTTCAGTTAAAGAAAAATAACCACTTTATAATTTAAAAAGTTATAAATATTATTCTTGTTATGCAATGGATTTTCTTTGGCAAGAGGGAAAAATAAAGATGACAGAGCAATACAGGCTGAGTCATGATCTCTGAATATTGTACGGGCAGGGATAAAAAAAAAAAATCTAGTCTACTCTTCTTTCAGCAACTGATGTGTGTTTGGAAATGTATCGTTGTGCATGGGGGAGGGCCAGAGGCCAGGTGTACATGTGTGAAAACACAAGGATAAGTCAGCCAGTGCAAAGCAGTTTTAAAATAAAGGATTCTTTTTTTTTTTTGCCTACTATCTGTAACATCATATTGTGGGTCAACTGGACAACTGCCCAGACAGAATTGGTAGAATTCTGCTTTTCCTCTGTGAATTGCCCTGAAGAATTGGGGATGCAGACTGGCCAAAGGAAGTTAGACAGGCAAGTTGGAAGAAAGCAGAGGCAAATACTGCTTGTCATTTGGTTGATGAAGAAACAATATGGGCTGAGAATCAAGCTCGAGTCCAGATATTCTTTATCATTACCTCATATTTTTATGATTTTCTATAATTTCCAGTTCTATGTCTGTACAATGTGAGGTATCTTCTTCTGCTTCTTTTTAATATTGCCATGAAACTACACACCAGGGTATGCATATAGGGTATGCATAGCAGTGGTGGGCTGCTGCAGGTTCAGACCGGTTCTAGGGCACCCTCATGAATGACAATCAGTTGCTCCTGCTCACCCACCCCTGTGCTATCCTGTCTTACATTTCCTCCTTTTGCAGCTCAGCTGATTCGCGTGGCAAAGTGGATTACCACGACTCAGCTGTTCTCCTTACCGGTGTCATTCCCTTGTTGGAGTTTTATTCTGAGGGGGAGATTGAGCAGCTGACAAAGGAGTGGGAGTGCAGCTCCGGTGGCTGTGGAAGAAACNCGGTGGCTGTGGAAGAAACAGAGGAAGGGCACCGTCCAGCTGGGCATTCAGAGGAAGACCCAAGGCTGTCCCCTCTTCATCCTTGGGCACGCAGGGAAGAATGGAGAAGGAGCAACATGGCTTATGAGAGAGAAGAAGGCCTGATCCCTTTCATTAGTTGCAGCTGGGAGAACAGGATATAAGTGGGGCGTTTGCACATGGTTCCTTGCTGGAAGCATAGAGTGCATTATCTTGGTTGAGCCTTATCTGGGTTTTGGCGTCCTCCCAACTGTGGGTGCTGTGCTATCCTTTGAAAGTCTGCAATTTATCATCCTGGCCTGCCATGTTAATTACTTCAGTGTGGATTGTGTTGGGTTTTTTTATTTATAATTATCTTTACTTTGGGTTCGGACTGCATTTCTGCCCTTCCTAGACTGTTTTTTGAAGCGTTTGTTGTTCAGTCAAGGATATTTGGACATTGGGGCCAAGTTGGAGGCATTAAAAGGAATTTATTCTACTTTGGTGACTTTGTTATTTTTGTGTCATACCCTGAGTCATCACAGCTGGGGAAGGCTAGAAGGTGAGCTGGAGAGGTTCAAATTGGTGTTTGTTGAATGCTGCGCACGCGAAGCATGTGCTCACAGAACTGGTTGTTAAACCAGTTGCAGCCCATCCCTGATGCATAGGGTATATCATTAGAGCTATGGTGGTACAGTGGTTGGAATGCAGTAATTGCACGCTAATTCTGCCAACTGCCAGCAGTTCGATTCTCACTGGCTCAAGGTTGACCAGGCCTTCCATCCTTCCAAGGTTGGTAAAATGAGGAGCCAAACTGTTGGGGGCAATATGCTTACCCTGTAAAACCGCTTAGACAGGGCTGTAAAGCACTGTGAAGCAATATATGAGTCTAAGTATTATTGCTATTAGTAGCTTGATAATAGCCAGTTATATATCTCACCCCAGGCAGATGAGGTGACACTATTTCAATGCTGACTCAGTGTTTGGACAATATGGTTGGGGAGGAACTTTCTCTGACTGAATTCCAATTTTAGCACAGCAGTTTTGAGATATTGCACCAATGATGTGACTCTCAATGAAGCAGCATTTTCCAAGATGGAGTTGGTGAGAAATTTAAGGATACTCCTCGACTCATGGCCTAACCAAGTAGCAGGTGACAGCTGTAGCTAGGTGGTTTTACATCTTGTGCATTTATTGTACAAATTCCTGAACTGGGAGGCCTTACCATAATAGTTGGACTATTGCAATGCACACTAAATGGCGTTATCCTTAAAAACCACCAGAACTGGGAACCCCTCAGTTTGCTGTGTGAGCTGCACTGGTTCCCAGTTTTTTTTTCCACAGATAATTCTTTGTTTTTAACAATTTTTATTATTCTTTTCCACTTTTTACACATATTAATCTTGATTTTAACAGTACCATGTCATCATTATTATACAAATTATTATACAAACCAATCTCATGTAAATATCTACATTTATATACCTTTATATACATTCATATACTTTTATCTATAATTTTCTTATTTCTTTATCTTTATTTCTGTTCAACCAATTATACAAATTATCCCAAATTTCATAATACTCTGATTTTTCTTTCTCTTTTAATTTTAACATCAATTTATCCATTTCAGCACAATCTAGAATTTTTTGAGTTATTAATTCCTCCGAAGGCATGTTATTTTGTTTCCAACATTGTGCATATACTATCCTTGCTGCTGTCAAAATATGTAATAAAATATATTTAAACTTCTTCCTATATTTCCCTTTAATTATTCCCAACAGAAACAGCTTCAATTTAAATTCTATTTGCTCTTCCACTATTGCTTGTATCCAACTCCATATTTTGATCCAATGTTTTTGGGCTTCCGGGCATGACCACCATGTATGATAGAAGGTACCTTGGTTCCATTTGCATTTCTACACAGGTAATTCAAGGTGCTGTACTTTCCTGGATCTATTTCCCAGTCCTCTGCCAGTTCCCCAGGATAGGTCTTCAGACAATACTTTTTTCTTTGACTGGAGTACAAATATGAAAAGCATTTTATTATTGTTATTTTTATTTATTTATTTATTTTATTTTTATTTGTCAATTGCTTACAAGATAATAGGTATAAGTAAAAACATAGTTATGA
>BHFT01021862.1:0-11650 GCA_004320025.1 Laticauda laticaudata
ATTCCTGCTCTTTTAACTTCCAGCTTCTCATAGCTTTTGATCTGGCTGTTTATTTCCTCCCTGTAGAGGTCAGATAAACAGCCAGATCAAAAACTATGAGAAGCTGGAAGTTAAAAGAGCAGGAATACTATGTGACCTAAAAATCTAAAACAAAGATAATTAGGAACTTCCACGAAAGACTATTTAGGACCAATAAATAGTCTGTATTTCATCTCAAAAAAAATCCCTCTTGAAGGCAAATATAATTAAAATACAACATATTAATGTCAGGAAAGAAATTCAGCTATCTTTTAAAGTTTCCTATTTCTAATCAGTATGTTAAAGGTTTTCACTGAGTGCCATAGTTACATTTTTTTTTTTTTAGAGAGAGAGAAAGAAAAAAAGAAAGAGAATATATTAGCCACAACCACCGCACTGCTATATGTAATTGACTTTTGGTTTTAATGATATTTAAAGAGATATGGAAAGATTTATGCATTGGATAGTAGCATTGTCAGTTACATCTAGGAAGTGTGATTTCTTCACCCAGGCTCTCTTATTTCATTCAGGAAGGTTTGAACAGGCATCCTTTGTGGTTATTCAAAACACACACAAATGCTTTTCTTCATTGGTGTTTGCATAAATCCTGATCCAGCATCATAAATATCTATAGCTTTTTCACTATTAATCTATGCCTAGGAAATCAGATATGACTTGTGTAAAACTTGTTTTTAAATGACAGATTCCTCTCCTTGCCACCCCAAATCATTATTTAGAAAACTAAGAACCTGCCTGTAGAAGAAGAAAGGACCAATATTCTTCTTTTCAGCTATTTTGCAGAGAAGTCAGTAAAACTAGAATACAATAGAAATATTCTCCATGGAAACAGAAAACCTGATGGTTAATGGGTGCATATCAACTCAACAATAAATAGGGGAGTTGGTTTGACACCTGTGACCTAGATTGTACACAGACTCCTATTAATAAATTGTGTTCTCCTGCATGCGAGAAGTGTTTGGAATTAAAAGTTTGTTTCTGCAAAATTATTCTTCCACAGCCACAATGGGAAACAGATCTTCTTCACTTCTTTTTCTTTTCTTTTCTACAATCTGTTCTATTTCCCAAAAAAGAAACCAACAAAGGAATGGAGCAATGATTTCTCTGATCCTCAAAGGGAGCAAGCTAAAGGAAAGGCTATAAAGCAAGTCATTCAGCACATCAGTGGTGAGATTCAAAATTTTTTACTACCGGTTCTGTGGGCATGGCTTGTTGGGCGTGGCAAGGGAAGGATACTGCAAAATCTCCATTCCCTCCCCATCCCACTAACCTGCTTTCCAGCTCTGTTCTCCTGTGCAGGGCAACAAAAGAAGACCCAGCCGACCAGCTGGGACTTGGGAGGCAGAAAATAGATGGGGGCAGGGCCAGTCAGAGGTGGCATTCTCTGAATTATTCAAAATTTCCACTATCGGTTCTCCAGAACTGGTCAGAACCTGCTGAATGCCCCCTCTGCAGCACTTCCATATCTGGCATATATTACTTTGATGTTATTTGCTTCCTGGCACATGCTCACTTAAAGCAAGGCTGGTCAGAGCTAAACCATTTCTGATCAGCCATTTATGGAAGGCCACCCTTCCTAAGCATTTTCTACCCGGATTACCAGTTCCAAATGGGCCTTCACTCATCCAGCTGGAGATGCCAGGACCTGATGGCACCTTGAGAGAGAGAGAGAGTGCTTTCTCCTAGAGCCATTTTCCTCAGTGCACTGGAGGCTATTTTTTTTGGGGGGTGTGTGTGTTGGAGCAATTGTTCATATATTTGCTTAATGCGCTCTCAGACAATTCATACAAAACAGCCATTCAATTCTTTTTTGTTTGTTTGTTTTAGAAGCCAATAGGGAATGCACAGTAATAATTTTTTGAAAGAGAGAGGGAGAGGCATCGGTATGCTGTTTTACATGACATACTTTGGCACTGAAGTGGAAAACCTATTTCTTTATTGAAATATGAGGAAGCTTGGATGAATTGCTTCCATAGCAGCAAGAATGATGCTGCATAGTTTCAGCAGCATTCTTTTCTTACTTACAGAATTTGGAATGAAAAATTGTGTGTTTTCCAGTGTGCTTTTGTTGGATTGTAAGCACGTTTCTTACTTTGTTTCCTAGGGGTTAATTCTGGCTGCCTTGGCCCCAAATGAGACATCCCAGGAGTCAGCTCAGAGAAGGACAGAAAGAAGAAAGATCTGGTTCATATGATGCATACTAGAAGTGCTGATTTATGGCATGAAGCCAGCAATAGAATACTTATAGAGAATTCCAAGAAACCTGGAATTAGGGAGAAATGTCCTAATAGTGAGAACAATTAACCAGTGAAACAGCTTGCCTTCAGAAGTTGTACGTGCTTCATCACTGGAGGTTTTAAGAAGAAACTGGACAGATAATGCCATAAAACCCTGTTGTCAGAGTCAGGGATGAAGAAACAAATAAAGACAAAACAAATTCACAAAGTCAGAGAACTACACAAGAAAAGAACCAGAGCCTCTAACAAATAGCAGTAGAAAAGTTTGAAAAGATTCAAGAATAAGGTTATGTAGCTTGAGGGAGGGATTGAAGGAGGGACAGTGGGTGAGCAGAAAAGCAATGCCAATATTTAGTGAGCCTTGAGACATCTTCCATATTAAAGGCCCGGTCCCACTGCACTTACGGATGCAAAGAGGATGTAAAACGTTAAAAAAAGCTTGTCATCCATTGGAAAACGCTATGCATCTGCATTTTCTAATGCAGGAAAACTACCATAACGTGTCTTATACGCTCTATCTCATCGCGCATCTGTCCACTGAGATTTTATCCGCGCGCAAGTTTTGAGCTGCACAAAACTTTGTGAATGGATGAACTTTCCGCCGCGTACGATGTTACATCGCGAAATATATCGGGCAACAACGCTTCTATGTCCGTTATCATTCATTAAACGTCCGCGTATCCTCTCTGCATCCTCTGCCATCCCCTCAACTCACATCCGCTGCAGCTGAAACAGAAGAAGGAGGAAACAAAGGTACACGGAACGTCTACACAGCGTTAGTAGCATGAAATAGAAAGGATTAGCATATACATCTCGTATATAATAAGTATTAAAAATGGACAAAACGTTTGTATCGGGATGTATCTCGTATATTTTAGGATGTCTGCTAGTATGTCTAGAGTATGTAGAAGGACACCTAGCGGACAACCGATATTTTTCGAATAAAAGGGGAGAAAATCAATCTGGATCGCTGGGTGGGATGGTGGACCACACAGTTCCACAGGGTTGCCACTGGAAGTTTATTATCCACAACTATCCCTTATCTATCCCACAAGCATGCAAAAGCTTAACCATTTTTTCAAAGTTTTTACCAACACTTTATTAAGAAAAAAAAATGAACCAAGTAAACTAAGCGTGTTCAGCCAAAAGATAACTTTTATTAATTTTCTTAGGTAAACTATTAGACCTTTATTAAATAACGCAAAGTGAACCAAGTAAACTGTATTAAGTGTCTTAAGCAAAGATAAACTTCTTAGAGTGAACTTTATGACTGTATGAAATAAGCAAAATGATCCAAGTAAAGTGTTTCTTAAGCAAAGATAAACTTAACAAGTAAACAACTCAGTCTGTCACTATTCTCAGTCACTCTGAGTCACTGTTCAATGGTCTCAGCTGTAAAGCGGGCAGGACTGTGGAGGTGGCTATGGCTTGAGTGCTGGTCTGAGCACATTGGGATGCTTGCCCCGAGGTACAATAGGTGGTGGTGTGTTCAGGAAGCTATCCAGAGAGCTGATCTCAGTCCCATTGTGGTTGAGAGGCCCTTCATCAAGGACTTGAGATGTCAGGCCCAATACTTGATGACAGATTGTCCATTGATGGGCTGGCTGTGGGTGGAGGAAGGAGGAGTGTAGTGGGGGCTGTCTGTGTAGCACCGTGGGTGAGGGGTGATGGAATGGCGTCTGTGGCGTGCGATAAAACCTGAGCCTGACTGGGAAGTTATGCTTCTGCTGTGGAAGTCCTGGTAGTCGTAGCCTTGGTAGTGAGGGGCTGTTGAAAGCGTGGAAGGCCTGTGACATCACTGGATGGAGGAGCAAACCTGGACTGGGTTGGAGCAGCTTCAGCTGGGCCAGGAGGGTTGTGCAGAGTAAGTCTGTTGATCTTCTGCTTCATCACCTGGTACTGGCCTCGGGCAGGTCCCTCAGGGTCTGGCTTACATAAGGGGATGAAAGGTGGTCCAAGCCTGAGGATGCCTCTGTCCAAGTGGACCAGCTGAGAGAGAAGTTCTGTGCTGGTCTTCATTGTGTCCCTGATCTCCAACAGCACACTGTGGTCCTGGCCCTCCAGTCCTCCTCTCTGCCTGCATCCTCTGGAGCTGGGGGGTGGGGTGGGTTGGCTTATGGTGCTGACTGCTTCTTCCTCACCGGGAATCCTCCACGTCCGCCGTCATGGGGATTGCAGCTGTCAGGGGGTCTCTGCCGTGGGGCCTCTGAAGACACCTGCCTGGACAGGGTAGGGCCCCTGGCTGGAAGAGGACTGGCGTCTGTGGGCTGGCTCTGAGGGACAGAAGGTTCACGGCGCGGGCGGCTGCCTCTCGCCGTGGCTCGGCGCAATTCTCTACTCCAGGCGCCCTCGGCACACTTGGTAAACTGTCTTCCGGTCAGGTGAGCTTGACAGTCGGCCTGCCCGGATTTCTTGAGGGTTAAGCTTGCCTACAGTGTGCATGTGCTTCCACCATCAAGGAGTACTTCGCAGGTACCCCAGCTCTCTGCCTTGTCTCTCCAAGCTGCCTGCTTCTTGGTGTCCGCATTGCAGTCTGTGGCCTTTTCCAGAGCACTCATTCTCCCTCAGCCATTCAGCACCTCATTCTCATTGCTCCTCAGGAACGGTGTTACTGTTTCCTCTCTCCCTATTCTCCTTCCCTGCCTCTTCCTCCCTCTTGCAGGAGCTTCAGCAGGCCTTCAGGGGTTTGGGCAGCAGGGCCTTCAGGGGCTTGAAGCAGCAGGGCCTTCAGGGTTTGAGCGCAGGGCCTTCAGCAGCCAGGGCTGTGAGGGCCTTGGGCTGGTCCACCACAGCAGCAGCACAGCTTTAGAGTCAGTGCCTGGGGTGGGATGCTGGGCTCTGGCTTTCTTCACCATGCCAGGGCTTGAACGAGTAGGCACAGGGCTTCCTCTTCTTGCCTGACTGACGAGCCATGGTGTTCTTGCAAGATGTATGTGTAGTCACTCTTTCCCCTGTATGATGACTGCGTGCGTGCTGCATCCTTTTATATCTGCGGAGCTGACGCCAATTCAAATTCCCCGCATGCGCAGGACACTTTGCATCTGATATGCATCGCGCGACATACCCTTTGTTTCCTATAAGTGTCCGTGATGCATCCGCTCAATCGCTATGCATCCGCCCTTCCGCTATCGTCTCTGCTTCGAAATTCTCCCCCGGAACCCCTTCGGAGGTGTCATCCGCTTCCATCCGCTTTCATCCTCTAGGCTTCCTATGAACATTCATTTTACATCCCTGCTACATGCTACCCACGTCCGTTCTTTTCCGTTCTTTTCCATTCTGTTTATGCAAATTTTTGTCACTTTTTGGAGCGGATGACAACGGATAGAGCCACCCCCGAAATTTTGCTCGTCCGCTTTGTGCTTTACGCATACATTTTGCATTTGTTGGCCAGTGGGACCGGGCCTTAACATTTCTATGATCCCATTACAAATATGAAGTCTGATCCTGCAAAGTTTTTTTTTTGCTTTAAGATATATCTGAGCCTGTATAGTTAGGAAGGATGGAGTCTTTGCCTGCTTGGAGGACAACAGAAGCTATAATTCCACAAACTTTTTCCTGATTCTAAGCCTTTGCTTTTTCTTTTCTTTGGAAAAGGATTTTTCTGGAAAAAAAAGTGTAACATTTAATAAATGGCAACACAAATATCATCAAGCTTATGGTGTCATATACATTTTATTTGAGATATTTTCATAATAGACTTTGATTTTGTCAATTATGTAGATTTGTTGTTATAGAAATGGCTAGTTATATACTAATGTGTAAAAGCAAAACATTGAGGCTGGAGAGTTTTTATTTTTGTACTAAAAAGAGTCAGACGTCAACATCTTTATTTTTCTTTTTTTTCCCTTGTACCTCACACTTTCTTTTCCCCTCCTTCCTTCCCCTAATTTCCTATTTCTATTTTTCTTTCTGTTTTACACCACTATATTAAATGAATAAATAAAAATCTGGAAAAACAATTTTAAAAACCTTATAGAATCATGTACATTTTGTTTGAGAGATTTTCATAATTGAAAATACTACAAGTAGTCCTTGTTCAATGACCACTGCATACTGCAACCATTCATCATTATGACACTGATAGAAAAGTTAATTTTCCCATCATTCGTTAAGTTTACAATCTTTGCAAATCTCTAAAATAAAGGAAAGGTAAAATCATAAGCACAATTGTGGTTTTAGTTAATTAAATATAGTTAATTAAATGTTGTCATTTTGTGGGATTGAGGAAGCATGTGTTTTCTGTTGCAGCCCTGTGCTCTGGAAAAGCATCCCCTCAAGATTTGTAAAGTGTTCTCTCTGCAAGAGTTCTGGAAATTTCTTAAGATCTGGCCCTGCTTCCAAAGCTGGGGTTTCAGGCCCTCATTAAGTCCTTGGTTTGTGAATTGTGGTTGTTGTGGTTGTCTTGTCTAGGCAGTTATATTTTGTGTTTTTGTTTTAATTATAGCTTTGATGTTTTATAAGCTACCCAGGAAACTTTTACAGTTGATAGCCTTTACAAATCTAGTATATAAAATCAACTAACCAACTATCCTAGGAGAAGAGACCAAATATGCCTCTTTGAATACATATGTGCTAAAGGATGTGAAGGAACCTTCACCCGATGGATTTGGGTACAGTATCTTCAACATAAATAGCCAGCTAATTCTTTCTCACTGGTCTATCAAATTATCATAAAGAAAACAGTAGGTAATTCTGCATTCCCCAATTATGGTACAGATTGCTCTTGTTTGTGTGCTCGGTAGATTATTTCCCATTTCTTTATTTAACAAGAATCTGAGCCAGCAATGAAAGAGAGAGACTTTGCATATTTATGAAACCCATTATGGTGTTAGTCTTCTGTTAAACACTAGCAACAAACTTCATTGCATGCAGTGTGCAAAACTCAAATTGATATATGCAAAAAGACTTGAGGCAATCCATTTTTCTGTCTTTTCTTCTTTCTCTTTTTTACATTTAAAGGTCAATCCACTTTGAACAGAATAAATAACCACAATTACTGAAACAATAATTAGAATTTCTATGGCTGGTCTGTATTTGTTTCATATATGGAATGCTATTAACTTGCTGCTGTTGAAATAGTTCATTAAGAATAAATAATGGGCCAAATTAACCTTGTCTGTTATTGTATGTGTTTACTCAATCTTTGCTACCAAGCGAAGTGACATAAAAATTATGTCCTTTAATGATCATGTTTCCAGCTGTTACCTAAGTATTTAGAGAGTTTCCAAAGTCTGATTCACTTTTGATCTGGATTCAGAATTTTTAGCAGCAGCCCCAGCTTGGACAGGAGGGCTATCAAGTTTTTTCCTTCTTTGGTGCCTTCTCTGCTTTCTGTTCCAGGAAAACACCTACCAATTGTTTTCCTCCCCAAAAGTGAGTCTTACTACTAATACAGTATGTACTTTCACATATGTGTATGTATATCCACATGCATCAAGACAATTCAACAGGTAAATTACACCTGGAGTTTCATGTGGATGGGCAGTTTGATACAGCCATGAGAACTTGCTATATGTCCGATGCCTAGCTTACCCTACAGGCTTCCATGTTATGGGTATTGATATTGATTTTTCTTTTGTTCAATTCTATCTCTACTTTTTCCTTCTGTGGAAGGCATATCCTTTTGTTTCTTATAGTTTAATTTAGTTCCTGTTTTTGGTTATTTTGATTCCCATTTAAGAGTGTTATCCACTATTGCCCTTGTGATTGGCACCACTCTGGTGACCCTGAAAACATAGATAAACCTCTAGGTGACCTCAAGGATTTTCTAAAAATAATGCAAATGACCAGCTGTCTGCAACCAAGTATAAATCCTTCCATTCCTCACTATCCAGTCAGCATTGAAAAAGCTTCCTGGCTGAGAAGCAAAAACTGTCTTCAAAGAAAAAAAAGAAAGCCCAGTTGCCTCTTGAAAAAAGCACCTTTGGGACACATCTATAAATGTAATATAGTTTTTACATGTTTCATACCACAAATTTAGAAAGTTTTAATGGACAGAGAACTTCCTTCTTCTGCCTGTTTTACAGTGACAGCTGCAAGTTAATCTTAATGGTAGAGAATTAAGCAACCTGAAGCAAAGAATCCATCATAATTAACTCCCAGGCTTTTTGCAGTAATCTATTAGTGTTTTTTTTTTCCCCAAGAGCTAGCCAAAGTCATATTTTTAAAAGCTTCTCCCATTAGAAATAGAAATAGAAAGGGCTAAAGGTTTCAGGGATTTTAAATCAATACCTGAGTAGAGGCTCCACTCTATATGTCCTCTCCCAAATATAGAAATGTCCTAAAAGAAACAATAATCAAGATCAATAATGAAAAGCAGGAAAGGAATGCCTGGACATTCAAAGATGTGGATTTTCAGCTCTATCCTGGATCTCTTTTTAAAAACTCTTTCATCTTTCCTTTCTGTCTTGAACCCCAAAAAGAAAGAACTGTGCCTTCTTCTTAGGCCTAAGAAACCTTTTTCCATAATACCTTTTTCAATTGTTCTGAAAGGATACAGAGGAAATGAAATGAAACTTTAATGATATTTGGAAGGATTTATTCCTACAGCCATTTAATTTATTTTGCATGTGCACTACAGTTTTATATACTGAAAGCACTTTTACATGGGTAATCTTTCACATCAATGGATATTATGTCAGAAAATTACGTTCTTGGCTTAGAATATTTCTGCTGAGAACAACAGTGCTGAGGACTTTTGAAAATGATTCAAGTTTTGTTAAGTAAACCTACCCAATGTTCCTTTTTGTAAGCATATTTTGTGCAGAGAGTCAGTGACTACATGCGTCCATGCAGGTTTTGAGATAAATATGGAAGTTCTATCAAAATTCTAACCTAGCCTGTCACTTGGGGTTTCCTTGCACTGCTTACATCCAAGTACTAAGCTGGTTCAATTCTGCTGATCTAAAGACTGGCTAAATACATCAACTACTACAACCCTAGATAAAACAGCCACCTAGGTTATCTCTTATCATTTGGGAATGGAGGAAGAGGAACAGTTACAGTTCTCTATCCTCAATCATTTTTTTACTCCAAACAATTCAGTTATCTTGAGAGTGGATTATATGGAATCATTTATGATAACACAGTGGATACAGAGAAGCAAAATAATTTAGAATAAAAAACAAAGGGGGTATATCTCAGAACACAATTCTACGCTTGTTCTAGTGTAATACCTCAGTGACAATATTATTGGACCATGACAGTTAATAATGCAGGTGGATATTTCCTCCTCCTCACAAATAGCATTTTATGCATAGAAACTGATCACAGGAAGCCATATTATTCCCAACTAGGCCAGTTGCCACAACTGCTGCATCCAAACATGACCATGTATACATTTTCAACTGCACAAATCAATCTGTATGATTTTGCTGTTTGAAATATTCAGGCAACAATAATCAAAACTAGGTCCCATATTTCAATAATTGCCTTTGTATCTGACAATTATTGAGCATCGGGACATGGGACATCCTCTGAATGTGCAAAATTTCTACCTTACAATCTAAAATTATTTTGCAGCGACAAAGAACAAGCTTAGCTGCTTGCGTATTTATATAAATAAATTTGCACTGCCTGTGGGAACTTGATGCCATCCTATTCTATCTTAAAGTCCCCAAGATTTCTGAGACACAAATGAGAGACATTTCTCACTCTCATCTCCTTTTATTTCTAGAGAATCTGGAAGACCCCCCAAATGATCACTGCATCCTGATATATCTGAAAATGTTTTTATCCCTATCCAAATTTGAAACACATACTTGACTTTTCCCTAGCAATGTAATATTTTGAAAATCTCTGAAATCACTGAGAGAAGAGACTAGTTCTGTTGCTTTATTTTTCTTTCCCTGATTCCATTAAAAAGTCAATTACCAAGGGTAATTTTCTTTCCAGTAATGCCAAAGACATTTTAACAGTGCTCACTGAACTACCTTTTGTGCCCTTCTAATCAAAACGTATGAAAGAAAACAAGATGTTCTCCTGTTAATTCCTGCCCTTTGCTGCGGGATGCATACAAGAAGGAAAAAAGTTCAGAAAAAAGGTTATGATTTAAATCCTGACAAGATGTGTTTCAGTTCTGCTTATGAATTATTATTATTATCAGCTGAGAATTTCCTTGCAGCATTGCTCCTTAAAGCTGAATGATCCATTTGTCCTAAATTCAAAACTTTGCATTAAATCAGTGCCCTGGTTTATCTGGTCCCTATCAAACAGAACAAGGAAATACTGGCAAGATTCTTTGCTAATTCATTACACAATTAGTGTCCCAGATTTTGGGGAGGAAGGTACTATGTTCTCTGGTCCAGTTTCCAGCAGGGAGCGTCTAGCCACAACCTATTGGCCGGTAGTTTGATAGCCGACGATATAAGGAGCTGTCAAACAGGCCAACAGCTGTTGCCTCACAGCTGAGTGGTTCATTCGCTGTTAGCGTGCAAATTCAATAAAGCCTGAGCAACCAATTTAGCCGCCTCGCCTCATTCTGTGGTACTTTCGTTCCCAGTACAAAGCACTGGTGACGAGGATGGGATGCCACCCTTGAGGCATTAGGTGAGCTTGAATTCCTTCTGTGGTCAACCAAAAGAGCTGATCACTGTGGCAGAGAGAGCCAAGCAAGCCAGAAGGGCATACAAAAAGAGCAAAGTCACCCTAAGAAAGCTCAATAAAGTCCACCAACCACCTGCCTAAGGATCAAGGGTCCTGTGAAGCTGTTCAGAATGGTAGCATTAAATTCATTTGCACTATTTGATGCATCCACAGAGATTGGGGAGTCATATATTAAGCATTTTGACCGTTTCCTAGAGGCAAACAATCTGGTGGATTTGACAGGCAGCCGGCGAAGGGCGCTGTTTCTAAATTTCTGTGGCAAACAAATGTTTGATACAGCCAAAGCTCTGTTAGCACCTCAGCCCCTGAATTCTGTCACCTGGGAGGCATTAATGGCAAAGCTTAAGAACCATTACGCTCCCACTCCCTCATGAATTGCCCAAAGGCACGCATTTCACTGGCACAAGCAAGCTGAGGGGGAAACTGTTAATCAATTTATAGCGGGTTTCCAAACAGCTGCTCTCCATTGTGAGTTTAAAGAGCTGGATGATGCCTTGCTGGATTGTTTAGTCTGTGGGTTAAAAGACCTCTGAATCCAGGGCAGACTACTAGCAAAGCCTGACCTGACACTACAATCAGCATTGGACGAAGCCTGCATTGCGGAGCTATCCAAACAAGTCGATGGTAGAAATTCATGGCACAAGCAGCCCAGCTTCGGGGAGAAAAACCTTAGCTGTCCACCAGGAACAAGCTACCGAGGAAGACCTCAATCTACCAGGGGATGATGACATCCACCGGCTGAAGACTGCATCAGGTAATAATTGGCAATCCAA
>BHFT01021863.1:0-15153 GCA_004320025.1 Laticauda laticaudata
GTCATTTATTCTGAAGCTCTCCTCATCAGCAACAGTTGGCTTCTTCTTCTTCCTAGCATATTCCCACAGATGCAGTGTCCGCTTTTTGGATCATTGAACACCACTTTGCACAGTCAACCTAGGTCTCTAGGGTGCAGGCCTGTGGCTTGCATATCTTTGTTGCTGATATGCCCAAATGCTCTTGAACTGGAAAAAAAAGTAAGGTATAAACGAACAAGGGGACTTAAAATCAAAACAGGAACTAAAAAATCAAGGAATCGATTTGGTGGCCACATCAAATGAGACACAAGAAAGATGCAGAAATATATGGATTCTATAAAGAACCCCTAATATTAGATCAGATATTTCTAGAGACAGATGATAAATTAATAAAGAAAATATATAACTACTTATTGAACTTTAAAATGGAAGAAGAATATCTAAAAGAAGCTAAGATCGTATGGGCCAAAAATTTTGGATACACTATAAAATTAGAGAATTGGCTAAAAAACTGGGGAAAAAATTACAAACTAATGATGTCAACAACATATAAAGAAAACCTTTACAAAATGTTCTACAGATGGCATTTGCCACCAAAAAAGAACCAGGTTCCTATTACCATATGTGGTGGACTTGTCCAAAGGCAAAAAAATATTGGATAAAGATAAAAAGGTAGTTAGAAGAAATGACAATACAACAAATAGATTTAAAACCAGAATTGTTCTTACAAGGTATACTACAGGGAAAATATAACAAAAGAATAATATATTTAATATTACATGTAATAATGGCCGTGAGAATTATATACGCACAAAATTGGAAAAATGAAAATATACCTTTTGATGAAAATATAATAAAGAAAATACTAGACTGTGCCAAAATGGACAGATTAACGATGAAAATTAAAGGTCTTATTCTTTTAACTATCCCTAAGTGTGGGAATAATTTAGAGCTAACTTCACCTTTTTAAGTGCTGATATGATGTACTCAATAAAGGTTTTGTTGACCCTGAACAAAGCACTAGAGTCCTGACTTCCCTGAGTTCATTACTCAGAATGATAACACATACATATAAATGTACTCATTTCCTGATTCTCTAAAGTCAATGTGAACTCTTGGTGATTGCTTATATGTGTTTCTAAGCAAGATTTTGGAAAAGGTTTGCCCCTTGCTCTCTTCCCATATTGAATGAAAGAAAGACTGGCCCAAGGTCAACCAGCTGCCTTTATAGGTGGGACTAGAATTCTTGGTCTCTCTGTTTTTAGACTGGTACCTTAACTACCAGACTAAACTTGCTCTCTTATACATCATATATTAAACATTATGTGGAAATCACTGGTTTATAAAAATACTTTATAATATTATGATGTTGTTATGATTAATTATAGCAAAACTCTGTGAGTCAGTGTCTCTTTTTATTTTTGTTTTTGTTGTAAGGGTAATGACATTATTCAATACTGGGAAAGGAATGATTGGGTCAAATAATTTGATATTATACTGTTGTAAAATATCATAAAACTTTAGATAAAGTTATTGTTCTATTTTCTGCTTAGAGAAGGACATTATACTTTAAAACAGATACATTTCACATTCCCAATCATTGTAGTTAGGAATGGTGGCTTTTATCTATGTAGCAGAGGACATCCATTCCAAAGATTTATGATGGATACAAAAGAACCAAGGAAAACTATTCCGATACATACTGAAAGGCTGCTACAATTTATTTATTTATTATGTCTAGGTATTTCATCGTTAATTTTGATAAGACTAAAATTCTGAGAAGGCATAATCAATATTTCTATTAGTGACTATTGAATAGCTCTAGATTAACCTTTTAGCAAAAGAAGGTACCAAGGGAAGGGGGGGCACACCACAGAGTCTTTTCCTCCAACTCTCATACCCTTAATTCTTTCATTGCCACACTCAATTTTAACTTTCAGTCATTACTGAGTCTTAAGTCTTGTAAATTAAGCAATGGTAAGGGCAAGGGGCATCATTCTTGGATTGTCCTTAAGGCATTGGTTGGCCTTAATTGGTCTTGCTACTCAATTAGCAAAATCTTGGAAACATCAAGGAGAAATGTGTGTGTTGTACGTGTGTGTGTGTGTGTGTGTGTGTCAAAGTCACTGTCCTGGGCAAAACCAAGATGAGCTGCTGAGAGAATGCTTGATGCAACAGCAGACATGGGAGGAAGATCAAGCAGGGAAAGTTCTGTGGCAAGACAGGACTCTGCATGAGCTGACATGCTGACATTGGGAAATGTTATCAATGTTTGGAAAAGGCTGGACTATAAGGCAGCACTGAGGCACTGATCATAGCAGCACAAGAACAGGCACTGAGCACCTCCACTGGGTTCTGGCTGCCCAATCTCCAAGCTGGTATGCATCCCAAGAAGCAACCTGGTTAGGGACAAACATTCCATAAACATGGCCTACTAACTTAAAGCATCAAGTCTACGTTGATGCTACAATGAATACCGAGGTGGTCAAAGGCGAGATAAACTCTGGTTCCTATGAACAACAGATGCTACTGTGAGAATCAATTTTACTCTTTAGCTACAAAGTTTTCTATAACATGAAGGAAATATATGAAAATACATGAACACTAGTCAGCTTTAATATAGCTACATTTTTGCTGTCTTAAGAAATTTGAACAGTTTCTGATCAAGTGATGACAGCAAGCTAATTAAGAACTGCCACAAACTTAGAAGGATGAAAGCAAAGTCTCTTGACTCAGCTGGGTGCTGTGTCTCTTTCTGACTATTCAAATCACTTTGGAGCCCACTACCTCTTCTTTTCCACCTCCCCACCTGCCTTTGCAATTACAAACACATGTAGTGGTCACAGGACACTTTCCATGCCTAAACATTCTTTTCAGCAAGCCAGAGTAAACAGAGTAGATATGCTGCAATTGATTGTCTTTGGAAATTGTCCAGGCTCCACTGTTGTCCATATATCCTGCCAAGAAAACCTCTTACTGGAAATCACCTGATGAATTATATTTCCTGATTAACTCTTTATTGATGTGCAGCTGTAAATATAACTTATACAATGCTTCTTAATTGTCTTATTTGTTTGTATCTTTGGCAATAACTACAACCCATTTGACTTCTAGTGTGCACTCTAATTAAACACATAGTAAGATCATGCCACAGAATGCCTGTTTTTATAACTTGGGCATAATTCTACTGAGAACTGCAGCATGTAAAGCCCATGTCACACTGCACCAACGGATGGAAAGAGGATGTAAAATGGAGAGAAACACTTGCCATTCTGTTGGTTAACGCTGATTCATCCTTCTGTACTCACTGCCCCTGTTTTCATCCTCTCTATTCGCACCAGCATCCGTCGACAGAGATTCATCTCTCAAAAAAAATTTTGAAGCTGCTCAAAATTTTGGAGCGGAAAATTGTATCCAACGCGCCGTTCTGCATCTGCAACTGCATACGGCGGAACATCCGTTCTATTATCTTTTGTCATCGTTCGCATCGCTATATCTGCAAGGCATCCGCTGCCGCATCGCGCCAAACTCAAATCCACTTCCAGCAGAAAACGGACACAGGGAGGAGTGAAACGGACGCAGAATGGACAAAGCGTTAGTAGCACGGATGGAGAAAGGATGAAAGCGGATGCAGCTCACAAAGAAAGCATTTAAAAATGGAAAAAACGTTCGCAGAGGGGACCTATCTCGGATATTTAGGATGTCTAGAGGATGCCTAGAGGATGCAAAAGGACACATAGTGGGAAAACCTATATTGGCCTATAAAAAGGGGGAGCAACTCACCTGGATCTCACTTTCAGTCCAGCAGCCCTGCTGTGCAGACCTCTGGAGCCTTCATCTGCCTCTTGCTCTTCCACAGCATCCATTGATGTCCACCATGGATCGTAACACACTCCTTTTGGTAGCCACCATCGCTTCTGCAACAGTGCGAAGCCATCTACAGGCCTTCTATTCCAACTGTCTACGCGAAGAAAAGGAGGCGGCCAAGAAGTTGCCTGGGTTGAAGATGGATCAGGAAGAAGGACAGAGTACGGACTGTACAACAAGCTGATGGGGGAGCTGAGGAACGAAGACCCTCGTGCATTCCAGAACTTCATGAGGATGCCTCCAGCGATGTTTGATGAAGTTATGGAGTGGCTGAGACCCAGGTTGATCAAGCAGAGCACCAACTTCCAGCCCAGCCTGGACACTGGGCTCAAGGTGGCACTGACTCTGCGCCACTGGCCTCCGGGACCATGACAGGAGGCATGCAGTACGGCTGGAGGGTGCCACACAAACAACCATCAGCATTGTGGTGGAGAGAAGTGGTGCAGGCCATCATCGAAGAATACCTGGAGGAGCTCCTCCAGTGCCCCTCCACTGAACAAGGCTGGAAGAAAGTTCCAGAGCAGTCGTATCAGAGGTGGAACTTCCCCCACACCGTTGGAGCCATAGATGGCAAGCACGTGGCCTGCAAAGCTCCAGCCAAGTTGAGGTTCCACTTATTTCAACTACAAGGGCTTTCTTCAGCATCATCCTCTTCGCCATGGTCGATGCTGACTACAAGTTCATGCACATTGATGCTTCAGGCAACGGCTTCATCTTCAGATGCCCAGGTATACAACACCAGTGACCTCAAGGAGGGGCTGGAACGCAACCTCATCATGGGCTTCCCAGATCCAGACCCCTTGCCCAACGACACACAAGATGTGCCCTACTTCATCGTGGGTGATGACGTGGAAGCTGCCTCATCCTGCACAATCTCATGCGCACCTGCTACCCAGTGTTGCAGAACAACTCGTGGACCTCCCAACAAGGCAATGGGGACATGGAGCCTGGGGAATGGATGCAAGGCGAAACCTGAGAGACAGTAAGGATGTGCAAGCCCCAACAGAGCTTCACGTGAAGGGAAGAAGCAGCGCACCTCCTGAGACACTGGTGCAACTCCCCAGCTGGAGCAGTGGAGTGGCAGGACAGGATGGTAGATGCTTAATGGATGCTTCCTTCAGCCTCTCTCATCACACTTGATGAGATTGGGCCATGTATGTTGAGTAGCCTTACAATGAATAGGGCATTAATAAAAAGAGTTTTGTTTATGTTGACATGTGTGCATGAATGATTACATCTTATTGATAATAAAGGGCCAAAGGTGTGGCACTGGAGAGGGTGGACCATTAAGTCCCACTATGCTTGCACTGGAGGTTTATCACTATCCCACAGCTATTACCATCCCAAAGGTATCCCTGCCCATCCCACAGCTATCCTTACACATCCCACAAGCATGCAAAGGCTTAAACCATTTTTCTAAAAAGTTTTTACCCAAGACTTTATTTAATAAAATAAATTAAGCAAGTGTGTGAAGCAAGGTAATCTTTATTAATAACAAGCTGTAAAGAAAAATGACCCAAGTCAAGTGTCAAAGCAAAAATAAAGTCAACAGGTAGCCACCCAGTCTCTGCACATCTTCTTGGGTCACTTGGAAGCATGCCCATAGTATCAGGAGTGAAGGGTCCAGGTGCTGTGGAGGGGCTGCTGCTGGAGTGCTGGTCTGAAGCGCCACTGGGTGCCTGGCCCCGAGAGGACACATGGACGGTGTGTTGAGGAAGCTCTCAGACAGCTGGCTCAGCCCCGTGATGTTGAGAGCCCCATCCTCCATGACATGGGGTGTCAGCCCCAATACCGATGACAGATGTACTGGACCGGCTTGGCTGTGGGTGGAGGAAGGAATAGTGTAGTGGGGCTGTCTGGTCTGCAGCTGGGTGAGGACTGACATCGGGGTCGTGGGTGGCGTCGGTGACGGCGTGGGTGGCATCGCGTGGCATCAGTGGCACCGGTGGCGTCTGATGTACCTGTGCCTGGACTGGGAAGGGCTGCCTGTGCTGCTGGACCTCCTGGTAACCGTAGCCTTGGTAGGGTAGGGCCTGTGGAAAGCCTTGGAAGGGCAGTGACATCACCTGGGGTGGAGGAGCAGGCCTGGACTGGGTGCGGACAGGTTCATCTTGGTCTGGAGGTTGTGAAGAAGATCGGTGATCCTGTCCTTCACCACCTGGTACTGGGGTTCCGCCATGTTCATGAGGTCTGGTTGACATAGGTGAGGAAGGGCTTTGTGTTGGAGGATGGGTGTCGGTGTGTTACCAGTGAGAGAGGAGATCTACGTTGCTTCCTGATGGTGTCTCTTATCTCCAGCAGGACAGTGTGGCTCTGCCCCTCCGGTTTGCCTCTCTGCCTTTCTGTGGAAGTGGAGCTGGGGGTGGATGCGGGTGGGGCTGTGGTGGAAGTGCCATCTCCTTTCTCCCACTGCGTCAGGGGGTCCGTCCACGTGCTCCGCCATGGGTAGTGCAGCTGTTGGGGGGTCTCCATTGTGGCACGGTCCACAGATACCTGCCTGGACACAGGAGCTGACTCTTGGCCAGAAGAGGACTGGATCTCAGCAGGCTGCCTGAGAGAGGGGTTGTGAGAGGGGCTGCTCCTCAGTGCCGATCTCACCCTCCAAGAAGCTGCACTTGGCCATCACGTAGGTCTCTCTGTCCGTCAGCTTGACTGCCGACCTGGCCAGATTTCTTGAGGTTGCAGCTTCCCTACCAGGTGTGCATGTGCTTCCTACCAGCCGAGGAGACCTCCGAAGTGTAGCCCAGGCTCTCCGCCTTCTCTCTCCAAGCAGCCTGCTTCCTTTTGGTGTCGCGATAGAGCCTGTGTCCCTTCCGCCATAGATACTCATTGTCCCTCAGCACTCAGCACCTCCTCCTCTGTTCCTTCTTCTATGTTGTATTGCCTCCTCTCCCGTTCACGCGTCTTCCTCTTCCTCCCTTTGGCAGGGCCATATGGGCCCTCATCAGAGGGGCTTTTGAGGTTGTAGGGGCTGCTCCTCCACACCAGCAGCAGCACAACAGTAGCAGCAAAAGCAGGACTAGCAGGACAGCAGCAGGACCAGCAAGGACCAGCAGCACCAGTAACACCAGGCAGGAGCAGGAGGAGGATCAGGAGCACCAGCCAGGACCAGCAGGACGAGGAGCAGCGCCAGCAGAGTAAGCACCAGTAGGACCAGCAGGACGAGGAGCAGCGCCAGCAGAGTAAGCACCAGCAGAAGCACCAACACCAGGAGCAGCGCCAGCAGAGTAAGCACTAGTAGAAGCACCAGCACCAGAAGCAGCGCCAGCAGAGTAAGCACCAGCAGAAGCACCAGCACCAGCGAGCAGTGCCAGCAGAGTAAGCACCAGGCAAAAGCACCACCACCAGAAGCAGCATCAGCAGAAGCACCACCACCAGAAAGCAACATCAAGCAGAGTAAGCACTAGCAGAAGCACCACCACCAGAAACAGCATCAGCAGAGCCCCAGCACCAGAAAAATTAGGGCAGGCAGCAGAAGCCCCAGCAGAAGCAGAGTCAGGGCCAGGGGGTGGGAGGGTGGCCCTGTCCCCTCTTGCCAGGGCTGGCAGCAGATGGCAGAGGCTTCCGTTTCTTCCCCATGGTTGTTGGGTTGCTGGCTGGCTGGCTGGCTGGAGAGCTGTGTCTGGAAGCAGGTCTTTCCTCAGAATGGTGACCTGCTTGGGAGCTGCTCCCCTTTATATCCACGGGGCTGACAACAATGCAGTCCTCCCCGCATGCGCAGTGAAAACGCTAGGGCATGCCGCTAGGCTTCCGCTAGCATCCGCTAGGCATCGCTAGGCTTCCGCTAGGCATCCGCGTAGGCTTCCGCTCTGCATCCGCTTCATCCGGCTCGGCCGTTCCGCTCTGCATCCGCTCTTTCCATTCCGCACCGCTTTGCTGCGCTCCCCCGGTAAGTCTGTCTTGCGGATGTGCCATCGCCTCTCATCTGCTTCCATCTGCTCGTGGGATGCATCCGCTTTCCATCCGCCCTACGTCCTCCCCCGTCCGTTCCTTTCCGTGTTTGTCCGCTCTGGTTATGCAAAGTTTTGCCCCTTTTGAGAGCGGACACAACGGATGGAAACATTTTCTCTTCCGGCTGTGTCCTTTTTCCAAACGTTTTGCATCTAGTCGGCCAGTGTGACAGGGCCTTAAGATAAAATATGCTTAAGCAAAGGCTTCTTTAGACACTCTTTGGTAATCAGCCCTGTTTTTTTGGTGTTGGGGGCAGGCATGGATTTCCATGTGGGGGTTTACTTGGGGAAAATTCAAGACCTCATATTGCTATTCAAAGACTTACCCATTTCATTTATTGAATAGTTTCTGTAATCTAAGTTTCAGTTTCTCGTTTTATAATGTTATGTACTATATCTTTGAGCTCCCAAGCACCTATAATCACTGGGAGTCATGCAGCATATAAATTATTTTATTCTTGTTTTTTACAGACCAAATCATATAGCCTTCCATCTCATAAAAATGCTACTCTGAGCAACATACAACAATTTACAATAATAATGTCCACGCTAATAATGTACTGACCTTGTAAGAGTCAACCTTATTTACAAAAGAGGAGCAATTATTTCTACATATAAATGCAGGCTTTGGTTCACACCTATACTTTACATTTTGTTAAAGAAATCAGATTTGATTAGATTCTGATAAAAAAACTAACAGAGCATTTATTTGTTGAAATTTGAAGTTGCCATTTGTTTGACTATTCTGACACATAGTCGAGATCTTTTTGAAGGGTATTATTATCTGTGGTGTTGAATAGCTTTACATCATCAATGAGGAGAACACAATTGCTCTTAATATGATCACAGAGGTCATTTATGAAGAGAGTTGGTCCTAGAACACTGCCTTGGGGCACACCACTGTTGACAGGTACAGAATTTGATAGGGCGCTCCCAATTTTGACCATTTGTTGTCTGTTTGACAGGAATACTTCTATCCAGTTATGCAGGTGTCCAGAGATATCATAAGATTTTAGTTTTAGGAGTAGTTTGTCGTGTACCACTGAATCAAAGGCTTTACAGAAGTCTATGTAGATTGCGTCTATTGCTTTGTCCTGATCGAATTGTGTAGTCCATATGTTTCTGCAGTGTGAGAGTTGCAGATTACAGGATAGTTTTTTTCTGAAACCAAATTGTTTATTAGAGAGTAGGTTGTTTGTTTCTAAGTGGAGGATAATGGATTGGTTAATAATTGATTCCATGACTTTACAGGTGACGCAGCATAAAGAAATTGGTCTGTAATTTTCAACTAGGCTGGGGTCTCCCTTTTTTGAAGATAGGGATGACTGTGGCTTGAGACCATAGGTTTGGCAAGGAGCTGGTCCTGAAAGATTTTTCAAAGAGTATGCTTAGAGGTTTGTCTATGGCAGTAGATAGCTCCAAGGTAAGTACTCGGGAAAAGAAAAATTGGAATACTAAGAGCTACTATATCTGGTTGTAGGCATTGAGGTAGCTATAACATAACTGTCCCATATTACCAATTCTCAAAGCAGTTGCCTCCAGATAAGTGGCATTTCCTGCTCAAAAAACCTGAAGAAACAACAATGCTTAATAGCCTTATTGTGATCTGTTTAGGGGCAGATTTGGTCAACTTTAAAGCCCTTCCAAATCTTTGTGAGGGAGAAAGGGAAAATAAGTTTGTGATCTCAAGCTAAAGGGCTATTTGCAGGCGTAATAGCAAAACATCTAGAACAAATTGCACAAAAATGCTGTTTAGCAATCATGTTTAACTAAGAGAGAAAGAAGACAAATAATCCACTGTGTTTTTAAGGCCTCATTAATTTCCTCTGAAATTCTCTGCTTGCTCAAGCTCCTCCTCACCTCCCCCACCTCCTATGTACTGATCAAACATTCACCTATTGCAAAGGGGCTTGGTTTCAAAGCAGGCTCTCTGGATAAATACCGGAGTTATCAGCACTTCTCTTGTCCCTCTGGACTACCATGGAGGGGATGGCTCTCTATCTGGTGGCTGCTCTGTTGATTGGTTTTCTGGGGTCTTCTCATGGGGCTCTGTAAGTATCCATAGATATTTCAGCAGGGGGAATAAAGCAGTGCTGATAAACCCTTGTGGTCCTTTGCAGGGCAATGAATTTGCTTGCAGGTGTCTCTAAACACTTTGGAGCTTTCTCAGAAAGTTCAATATAACCCATAACAGGAGTAAAAGTGTTATAATATAATCAATAAGGAGAAGTGACAGGCCCTGAAGTTCGAAGCTGAGGAATTGTCCTTGGAGTGAAGAATCTCTGGACAAATAAAAAGACCTCTTGTTCTCAGTTTATGATGAGGGTGGGGGGAGGGAATCTATATTACCATTTCTAAGCAGAGTCAAAAACTTCCAGAAAGCAATAAAGTTGAATATCTAGAAAACAGTCATCTCACATTCTTTGTTCCTGATGTCTTCCTGATGCTTTTGTTCATGATGCCATCATGGCTAAGACTTCAGTGACACAGAGACTGGTCTACCTGCTTGTTTTGAGAAAATATTTATTTCGCTTTGCGCACCTATACTAGAAAACCAGATATGACTTTGCAGCAGGCATACAGTATGTGTAACTAAATGATGTATGAATGATAGCAGCAACGAGGCTGACTATATTTCTCTGGTCCCAGTATGGAGAATCAGTTACTGAAAAAGCAAAAGACAGGAGAAGGAGGAGGCAGAGAAGATGATTTGTCAGTATACATATAATAGCTCTTATTGCAGGAAAGAAAGGAAAATGGTCAGTTCTGGTCCCATTTGGGATTGCAAACAAGCTCTCTGTCAGACCATTACAACATAAGCAACAACTGTACAATATTGGGTATGTGATCATTTCAGCAGAAGAAAGCAATGTCTATAAAGGCATATGTGGATTTGTGTGATTAATTATTGACAATTATCACCATGAAACCTTATCTGAGCTTCAGTTCTTGGCTAAGAGGAAGTACAATTTTGTTAATCCAAGGAAACATAGGAAGGTATTCATAGTGATCATTCTTAGGCATTCATATTGTATTCCTCTACACTCTGTGGAATGCTGACCAGTGGTGTTCTTTGAAGTATCTTGTACTTTTTTTTAATACATTGGGCCTGGGATATCCTGCTGGCCAAGCCCTTTATGGATAAATTTGCTCATATCTTTTGTAAGTTGGATGCTGGATGGGCAAGGTTATTTCTCATGGCACCAGAGAAATAACATCCTGCTAGATCATCTGGGATTTGTCCAGGCTTGTGGCACTGCAGCAGACATGGTCATCTGTGGAATGAGCTTAGTTGTCTGTAAAGTAAATCAGGGCCCTCCCGGCTGATACGTACAGCTAGAGAGGAAACATTCATACCTGAGGGATGGATGATGCCTTCAATGGTAAAGGAGATGGTGATATGTTGTCAAGAATCCATCACTTGGCCTGGCTATTTTCAACATATCCCTTTTCGGTGAGGAGGTTGAATTATAAATATACAGGAGTGTATTTTATATACACTTTTATATAAAAAAGGTTTTAGCTATACAGTGGTGGCAAACCTATGACACCTGTGTCAAAGAACACAGCACAACATTCTTGAGTGACACGCCAGCCATCACCAATACCCAACAACTATTCTTGGAAGTGGTTTTCAGAGGTCAGTTCTTGTGTGTGGAAATTTCTGTCTCTCCATGCAAGAAGACCATGTTCTCATGCAGCCTCTGAAGCCTCCAAAAATCACACAAAAAGGGATAAGCTTTCATAGGGTTTTCTGGGCTGCAGAGCCCACAGAAGAGCTTTCTCCAAAGCCACTTCAAGAATGAAGGCCTCAGGCAATTCATAGCAACCTCAAATAGGCCACAGGGGCTTCTCAGCAGAAAGAGAAAGCCTTTTGAAGGAAAGTGGCACAAGACAGATCCTGGAAAATCACGCACCCACACAACTGCACTGTATTTTTTTTTAAATAATATCTAACCCCTTTCATTGGGGGCATGTAAGTGCATGAGTGAGAGGGAAATGCAAGAAGAAAATGAGGCATTTCCCAAATTTTTGACATGCTAATCCCAAAAGGTTTGCTATTATTGTCTAGCCAGGAAGCCCACTTTTCACTAGAAAGTTCCTCTTAATATGGCCTTCTCAGTAGCAGCTTCTTTACTTTAGAGCAGGTTGGTTCCCAAGTTATTATTTTTTCTGTTGTCTTGCAAATAGACTGTGAGCTTCTGCATTCTGTTCTAAGAGCAGAACCGGACAGACTGAGGTGAGGCAGCTTTAAGATTGCTCACAGTTTATTTCAAAAAGTTCACTAACAAGTGGCAGCTTTTGTTCAGCTGTGAAGCAACACCTGTTGGGCTGTTTGACAGCTCCTTTTATACTGATCTGTCAAACTGGAAGCCAATCAAGGTTGCAGCAGTGCACCCCCTACGGCATGGATCAGAGGGAGAACTTTGGACACAGCACTCTGTACCAGAGATAAATTCCTTGAATGTTGTTTAATCAAAGTTGGCCAAATAAAGTGTTCAATTCAGTTAAACTCAAATGCCTATCAATTAGAAGGAAAGTGAAAACAGTTGTTTCTTTTAGGGCTTTTGGAGTGGGTGCCCTCATGAGATGGAAATAATTTGTATAGATTTGAAAGGATTGATAGAGAAATACATAAATAAATACACAAAGCACAATCATTATTATCTATCATCTATTATGTCTATGTGAGGATGCATTCCTGCAAAAGCTGTTGGTTACTCCAATCTCCATATACCCCATAGTTTGCAAAAGTAATCAAATAGTTCTGAGAAGCCAATTCAGTTACACTGCAGACAATTTATATGAAACTGCACACTTTTCAGATTGCAAGGAGGAAATGTCAGCAGGCCTCGCTTTCAAATTGCTTTGTTTAAATGCAAATAGAGCCAGAGCCAATAAAATATATTATCAAGATATGATAAGGCATTTGTAAGCTATATATAATATTAGAGTGATTTAATTTACACAGCCTTAATGTCCCATTCACACAAGATAATGTGCTCATTAATCTGCCATCTAAAAATGTTTTTCTTTTTTTCATTGCTTTGCTTTTGCTTTTGTAATGAATATGCCTATGGTGTTACTATGCAGGCAGACTGGCAACAAAACCTCCCATTTTTTTTCCTGCAAATTCTGTAAAGGCCTTCAACTGTTGACATTCCAGTATTACAAAACGCCAACACTGTTGTCCCCATGGCCCTTACTTGGGCCTGACAAACTAAACCAAATTTGTAGAACTGAGGGCTGCCTTTGGAAAATGCTAGATCAAGTGGTACTGCTTTAACACCAGTACAGTTTGATGTGGTGGCCTGGAAATAGGAGTCTATGAGTTCTAGCACTTCCTTAGGCAGGTAACCTTGGGCCAGTCCCTTTCTCAGCCCAACTCACTTCACAGAGTCGGTTTTGTGGGAAAAATAGGAGACAGCAAACTTATATATGCTGCTGTCCTGAGTTGTACAAACAAAGGCAAGATATAAATCTAATGATGATTAACCTGATTTAAGGCTCTCTGTGGAAGATCAACTGAAACCCATGCAAGCCATCTGTGTGCAGCAGCCCAGGTGCAGAAAACCAAAAATCAGCTCCAACATAAAGTTTGTATATGGTGTAACACCACCACTATAATCACACCACAAACATCAGCAAAGGTCAAAGAGCAATTGAACCAGTCTTCTGCACTGTCTTCCATGGTATTTACTCAGGAGGAACTCCCATTCAGTCAGCCACAGGAGGATCCTAACACAAGGTGTGAGACAAATACATCAGAGACTGTTACACCCACAGAACAAATGGCTTTCCTCCTTTCAGAGATGGGTCTGAAGCAAGCAAGAGCATTTTCCGAAGGAAGAATATTCAACATCTCGTGGATTCTTGATGAATGGAAATCCTTCATCTAACACAGAATCTGATGTGCCATCAGCAGTAATTTGCTAGCCTCAAAACTAAGTCACTGCCCAGATTCCTTCAGACTTCACTCGTGTTCCGTTGCTACAGAATGGTGCTGGATATATATCAGATGACCTCAGCAATTCTAAGGGAGAGACTAGCAATGGGAAGCTATATTTCAAACGTAGATCACAATCAAGTTCCCAGAAACTTCATTGGAAACTACAGTTATTTCACTCTATTGACAGCAAAAAAGCAATGGCAGCTCACCTAAGTGCATGGCTCCAACATAAAGTTTGTGCATGTNATAAAGTTTGTGCATGTAATTATGTATTTTTATTGCTATTGTAGTTCTTTAATGTACCCTGAGTTCCACCTAGTGGCCAAACACAAATCTTTATTGAGACCTGGCTTTTTAAGGCTCATCTTCCCATGCACTTGTTTTTGCTGGGAAGCAAAAACAAATGTGTCCTGGGAAGCCAGACTCCATTTCTTTTAGCATTTGGAGGAAACAGAGACACCAGGAAGAATCCAGCCTAATCTATGGCACATGTTCATCTGAAGGCAAAAATCTGCATCCCATGCACACAACATCACTGATGAGATTTAGATTTATCTGTGTTAATTGTTATGCTTACCAGCAACTCTAATTTACATAAATGACCTTTGCGATCATATTAAAAGCAACTGCATCCTCTTTGCTGATGATGTAAAACTATTGAATACCACAGACAATACTGCTGCCCTACAAAGCGACCTTGAATATGTATCAGAATGGACGAACAAGGACTTCTGGTGGCACTTCTATTGATCACGATCGTGCGTGGCTCGGGTCTGTATTTCCCTTGTCAGAAGGGTCCCTACGGGACCGGTGTCATTCTGACCCACCTTGGAGGGGTGGACAAAGAGGGGAAAACTGCCAGCTGGATCAAGGGGAACCACATCTCCCCTCCCTGGCTAGGAACTACTTCCCTGGAAGACAGGGAGAAAGGGCAGCCTAAAATGGCTGCCCTGAAGACGGAATACTGCCGGGATAGAAGTTTTGTGCTGGAGTGGTGAAGTGATGAGCGACATACTACCAGATGAAAGAACTTGATTTTTTTTTCTTAATAACCCCGAGAAGAAGAAGAAAGAAGAAGAAATTATACAAGAAGAAACTTCAAAAAAGAGAACAGGAAAGGGGGGGAGAAAAGATGGGTGAAACGTTAGAAGGAAAGAAGGAAGACCTGGGAAATTTAGAAAAAGGAAAGATGGCTAAAATTAAAATAAATAATAAAGCCAAAAAATTTAGAGATCAGGGTCAGGGATTCTATAAGGGGGATACCACATGGAACATATATTGGTGTTTAATTTAAAAGTTGTAGAGAAATATTTCAGGAATGTGTAATTACATATATATATATATATATATGTGTGTTTTCTGAGGTTTTCGCGAGTATTTGTATGTGGATCTCTGGTTATTCGGGTT
>BHFT01021864.1:0-43264 GCA_004320025.1 Laticauda laticaudata
GCAAATTTTCACCACTTTTTGGAGCAGATGACAATGGATGGAGCCACCCCCGAAATTTTGCTCGTCCGCTGTGGCCTTTATGCATACGTTTTGCGTCCATCGGCCAATGGGACCGGGCCTTAAGTTAAGTGACTGACAGATCCATGCAAGATTGTGATTTTTAAGCAAGAGTCCTCATTTAATGAAATTGGAGATGCAAAAAGCCACCACTGTTTCATTTTCCATAATTCACAATTACACCAAATATTGTCTGCATTGTGAAATATAAGGTTGGAGTTCTGACATCTCTCAGAGGTATATTATGGGCACCAAGTGGACAGGAAGTATTTTATTATTTTCCATCTATTAATAGATCATCAAATTCTAAATGGTTTGTTCTTCCTGAGTGTCATTTTCCAAATGGGAAAAGCTTACCCTTGAAATGAGTAGTTGACCACTTAGGAATTTGGAGGCTTGGCAAAGTGACAGCTGAACTTTATCAAAAGAACAAAAGACTCCCAGGGCAGTGCCACACTCCATCTGCCACCCTCCTGGCACCGTTTTGCCAATAGAGGCTGAAACTCATTATTTTGTCAACAGTACACGAAGGAACATAGCCATTTTGCAAATACATCATAACAACATAATGCAGTAAGATGTGCAATAAATAATACTTAGAACAGTGATGAAGAAATCAGCCCTAAAAACAGATGGCTTAAAAAACAGCTCAGCTTAGCAAAAAAAAACCCAAAAACCCAAAACAATAATAGTACTTATGTCAATTGGTAGCTGATCCTGGAGGCTGTGGGGTGGTCATGGTCTTTAGCAAAAAGATTCAGAGGCTGCATGTAATCCAATGATCGTGGCTCATCCACCTGTGAATTAACCTGGAGGATTTTTTGCCTGAATTGGTTCACTCCTGGTCTTGTCAATTAAGCATTGTCACCAGGCAGGGCTCAGGAAGTTGGTCTCTGCTATGAGTTGAATGACATCCCCCCACAGAAGTATTGAAAAAGTATTTAAAACAAGCTGGGGGGACTGGGGTTAATTGAGGAGTCTCTTCATTTGTTTTTATCTTTACTGGTATACAGAGAGAATTGGTCATTGATTCCCCAAAATGATGATGCTTTTTGTTTTTTAGCATGCATTTAATTTTTTGTATTTGCTAAGTTACTCAGTTATTGTTGGTAAGAAGCTTAGAGGTCTTCTCCTCCTCCTCCTCCTCCACCACCTCCTCCTCCTTCTCCCCCCCTCTGATCCAAGTACTAAGAAGATAGTAACACCCTCTAATCTAAGCCTTTGGTGGGTTCTTGTCAATTTCATTTGTTCTTAGGATTTCTTTTCCCAGTTTTTAATCAGAATGTATAGGACCTTTTTATAACTTAAATCCATTACTTCACATTCTGCAATTTAGGAGGTATACAGGTAATCCTTGGTTAATGATGAACATTGGGACCAGAAGGTAAGGCAAGTCATGGTTCAAGCATGGTGGGGCCAGAGGTGGTTGCTGCTAAGTGCACACAACTTGCCAGAGGGACTTGGCAAGTTGTCAAGCCAACAGGGATGGTTGCAAATATCAATCATGTGACCATGGGATGCTGTAATAGTTGTAGGGGGGATCTGGTTGCCCAGTGCCCAGATCACAGTCACATTACCACGGAGATGCTGGGACAGCTAGAACTTTGAGGACCAGTTGTAAGTACTACTTGTTCAGCACCATTTGTAAATTTGAATGTTTGTGGAGTGTATCGTCGTTAAAAAAGGATTACCTGTACTCACAGGTAATATATACTTACAGTTAGGCTGAGAATGTTAGGTACCAAAATACACTAAAAACATATATATATATATTGCTGACAGTATATTGCTGACAGATGCAAAGAAATAAGTGCTCGCTCTCTCTCTCAAAAAAAACCAAAACCCTGGAACTATAAGTACCTTTAGAGAATAGAATCAAAATAAATCCGACACAGAATTTAACTCAATTTGGTAATTATTTTGGGATTACAATACTATATGGCCTTGTACTAGATCTGAAATATCTTTCACGTGCTGGTAAAATAATACTTAGGATCATCCAACACAGATTAGAGTCCTGCTTGGAAAAAGAGATGCCAGATGTTCAAGTTGGCTTTAGAAAAAGCTGAGGAAAGTAAAACAGTATTGTTGATGCCTGCTTGATAAGTGAGAATGCCAAAGAATGCCAACAAGAAATCAGCATAGTATGTGCTTCATCAATCATAGAAAGGCCTTTGATTGTCTTTGGAGATTCTCAGTCATCCAGGTCATGGTTGTCCCAAGGACACTTTTTCAAGAGGCAACTGGACTTTCTGTTTTTTCTTTGAAGACATTTCACTTTTCATCCAAGAAGCTTCTTTAGCTCAGACTGGATGGTGGGGAATGGAAGGATTTATACTCCTTGCAGACAGCTGGTTATTTGCATTCTTTTAGAGAGTGGTTGAGGCCACTTGGAGGTTTATCTATGTCATCAGGATCACCTGAGTAGTGCTCCAAGAAGGCTCCACACCCATTTGTACCACAACCATACATCCCATCTCCCAATTTCAAGACATCTGGAGGGAACTGAGGTGTGGAAGATTATGTTGAAGAGCTGACATTGGTCTGTGATTTGTTTCTCATTACGGTATCAGATGTTATTGTGATTAACTGAAAACATGAAATCTACTTTGGAAGGGGAGCATTACACTCTGTTGCCTTATGTGTTAGGGCTTAAGAGAGGTTGATGGGGAGATAATAGAAGAGAAATCAGATCAATCTTTTAATGAGGAATTGAGATTAGAATTTCTGGTAGTGATGAAGAGATGAGAGAAATATGTGAGTTCTTCTCATTTTGCCTCTTGGATGGAAAGGTGGCAGAGAAGGTCAATCCAATACCAATTAATGTACATTCCAGTTTTAGAACAAAATTAATCAAAAGTAGCTCAACAAGTCTCCTTTGCAACTCCAATGTTCCCTGGCAAGTGATACAGGCTTCTCTGGCAGAAGCAATTAATCCTTCATCGTCTTCTGCTGCTATTCAGATTAAATACAGTCAATCTGAGAGTGGTATTTTAGCTGTGTAGGGTGGGAAATTTCCTTGGGGACAGTAAATAAAAAAAAATAAACCGTACAGTGTTATCTTCCTGGTGAAGAATAATTAATGAGTACTTCAAAGGAGTAACCAATCAAGTTAATCGATCTTGTCAAATACACACACACACACACACACACCATCCCAGTGATACAAGAGGAGAAAAATTCAGGGTCAGTGGAGCCAGTGTGCAGATTAACAAATTTCAACAGCATTTGCAGATGGATATGTAGATTATCCATCACTATCCCTTTCATCTAGCTATTATGATGCTGGGATTATCAGAGCAGCTGAAATTTATGTAGGGCAATAAGACATTAAACAAATGGTTGTATGTTGAGGACTACCTGCACTGTATACTTACTAGCCAAACAATTCCCAGCAGAGATTCCTCTGTCAATCAGAAGCAGTTGGCAGTCATAGCTAGGAGAGCTTTTGCACAGTTTCGTGTTGTGCACCAGTTGTGAGCATTCCTGGACTAGGAGGCTCTGCTCCTGGTCACTCTTGCCCTGATCACCTCCTAAGTGGACTACTGTAATATGCTCTACATGGGCCTGTCCCTGTAGCACTCCTGCCCCATGAACTGCATTGGTTGCCACTTAATCCAATTCAAGATGCTGATTTTACCTTTAAAGCGCTTTGTGGTACGCAGCCTCCACCCAATTACATCTGCCCATCCTGTCAGATGCTGTGGGTCCCATCCGTGAAAGACTTTCAGCCAGCAGGACCCAGGAGACATGCCTTTTCTGTCATGGCACCCGCTCTGAGGTGAGATTGGCTCCAGTGGTGGGATTCAAAAATTGTTATTACCGGTTTGGTGGGCGTAGCTTGGTGGGCATGGCAGGGGAAGGTTATTGCAAAATCCCATTCCCTCACCACCCCACTAACCTGCTTTCCAGCCCCGTTCTCCTGAGTAGGGCAACCAAAGAAGACCCAGCCAATCAGCTGGGACTCAGGAGGCAGAGCATAGATGGGGGCGGGGCCAGTCAGAGGTGGGATTTGCCGGTTCTCCAAACTACTCAAAATTTCTGCTACCAGTTCTCCAGAACTCGTCAGAACCTGCTGAATACCACCTCTGACTGGCTCCATCCTTGATATTTTTCAGAAAAACACTCAAAATATAACTTATGTCAGCACGCTTGGGGAACCCCAAGGAAAGGATGTTCTGATGAAATGTTTGCATTGTTTTTTGTATCATTGTTTTTCGTTTATTATCTTGCTATTAATAATGTTGTTGATGTCTTTTCATTGAAGATGTCAAGTTGGTTAACAGCATCAAATTTCTGGGTGTGCAGCTAATAAGTAGGCTGGCTTGGTCGCCCAGCAGCGAGACACTGGTGAAATGGGCACATTTTCTGTGTCACATGAGAAAAGTTCATCTTCCTCCCTCTGTCCTTACCACTGTCTATAGAGCAGGGTTGTCAAACTCGCTGCATCACGGCGTCGTCACATATCGGGACTCCCCTCCCTCCCCTTTGCTAAACCGGGCGTGGGCGTGGCCAACATGTGATGCATCCAACCTGCCAGTTTGACAGCCCTGCTATAGAGAGACAATTGAGAGCATCCTGTCATATTGCATTACTGTCTGGTTTTGAAGTGTTACTGCTTCAGATGGGAATGTGCTGCAGAGAGTGGTGAGGATGGCAAAAAGGATTATTGGCAGTTTACTCCCTTCTCTCCAGGACATGGCACATAAGTGTTGCTCGAGCAGGATTTGCAGGATTGTCTGGAACGCTACACATCCTCTTCACGACCTGTTTTCCTGGTTACCTTCTTGGGAGGTGGCTTCATGGTATCCGAAGCAGAACACCCAGATTCAGTTCCAGTTTTGTTCCATATGGCATCAACCTTGTGATCTCTCAGGCTTCCTCTTTCCACTATGTATTGAAGATGGACAGTGATTAATATTTATATGTATGAGTGTAGATAGGTAGATGGATAGGTAGGTAGGTAGGTAGGTAGGCAGGCAGATAGATAGATAGATAGATAGATAGATAGATAGATAGATAGATAGATAGATAGATAGATGTAACACTGATGGCTAATGTTTTCGGCACCAAGTGTACAAGTACGCATCCCCAAAAAGCGATGCATGCACATGCCCCATGCATGCGCCCCATCCCTGTATATGCGACTCTCCTGCATGCCCCCCCATGCATGTACTGCAGAGACCTGAAGACCAGCTGGCTGGCGGGAGGCACATGTGCGCATACGGAGGCTGAGCTGAGCTGGGGCAATGGCTCATGTGGCCAGAGAGAGGGCTCTGCGTGCCACCTCTGGCATGCATGCCATAGGTTCACCATCATGGGTATATAGCATTTTTATATGTGATATGTAAATATATACTTTTGAGAGCAGGCAACTGAATTTCATTTTTAACGTGTTCCAGACTCCCGCAGAAAAAAAATGACAAAATGACTGTCTGTCTGTCTGTCTGTCTGTCTATCTATCTATCTATCTATCTATCTATCTATCTATCTATCTATCTATCTATCTATCTATCATCTATATCATCTATCTTAATTGTTTTAATATTTTGATTTTATTGTTTCTTATCAGTTGCCCAGAGTTATTTTCTTGTGACATGAGTAGCTATATAAATGTGATAAGCAAATAAACAGGAAAAATCTCACTGGGAGTTTTGGGTAGAGGAGAACAAATTCAAGGCACAATTCATAATAGAGGATGTGAAATTGCAATTTCCACCATCCTGAAGCCAGTCGGATTTAGGGGAAGTATAAAGTTGTCTTTGCAGATGATAGTATGCTATTAGTTGGGTCCTTAGAGCTCTCTGAGCCGGGTTGTTTTCTTGCAGATGTTTCATTATATGGCTATCATAGTTAACATCATTGATCATTAGTCAGGTAACTGAACATCTGCAAGAAAACAAACATGCTCGGAGAACATCAAGGACTCCAATGTTCAACCCTGAGCTACAGTTATTCTATTCTGTTGGTTCTATACTGTTAACCAAGACTTGCTCAATCTATACACTCTCATTTGGCCTAGCAAAATCATGTTCTACACACAGTAGAAATTGCATTTTGGGAAATAAAAAAGGACAAAACAAGGAGTTGCCCTACTGTGATGAGACATGAATGGAGGAGATGCTTAGCATACAGAAGATCACAACTGAACCAGTTTAGTAGTTAAGACACCAGACAAGAAACCAGGAGACTGGAAGTTTTAAACCCACATTAGTCATGAAGCTGGCAAGGGGACTTATAGAAGCCACCTGAGGGACTTTTTCTCAATACTAGGAAGGAGGTGGCAAGGACATACAACTTCTAAACATTTTGCCAAGAAAACTGTAGGGACTAGGAGTCAAATTAATACTTACACCTTTAATTACGGGCTGCCACAGAGAGGAAGGGGTCAAGCTATTTTCTAAAACACCTGTAGGCCAGACAAGGAATAAAATAGATGGAAACTGAACAAGGAGAGTTTTAACCTGGAAATAAGGAGAAACTTTCTGACAGTGAGAACAATCAACCAATGGAACAGCTTTGCCTTCAGAAGTTGTAGGAGCGCCATCACTTGAGACTTTCAAGAAGAGGTTTGGCTGCCATTTGTCAGAAATGGTGTTGGGTCTCCTGCTTGGGCAGGGGGTTGGACTAGATGACCTCCGAGGTCCCTTCCAACTCTGATTATCTGTTATCTGTTATTTGCTAGATAAGAGACAAGTTAAAATTTATATCTTGAATTTCCTAGATAGATCACTGGTGTGACATAGGAAAGGAATCTTTACAGGCAAGAAGGGCGCTAGGCCTGATCTCTAGAACTCTTCTTATGTTCTTTTCTTAGGCTGTCTGTTTGCATGTATATGTCTATTGCATGGCAGAAGGTTGTACATGAAGGTTGTACCCTAATACAGGTAGTCACCCCTGCAAGCAGACTCTGAAGGCAGAATTGTAGTCCAGGCCTGCTTCATGTTTCAAGAAAATATAAACCAATTCCTGGTTTATCTGCATATGAAACACTAGTCCATAAGTTCAATTCCATTTCCTAACTGCTTTTTTTAATGATTGCCCAGACTAGTTCCATTTATGGCAATTCCATGAGCTTTTGGTTGTTTACCCAAAGCTTCTTTGTGTTGTGATCATCTGAGTCCGTGGAAAATATATTTCCTGTCAGAATAAGCAGCAATACTGTGACCTTTCATATTTTATATCTTCCCTCACATCCTCTTTTCTCCATTTTTCTCCCTAGTCTTTATTGTCTTCACTTCTTGTACTTCCTTCATGGCCACGGTCCCTATCACGTCATCCCTCTCATTTTGCCCTCTTCTTGAGTTAAACATTTAAGCATCTTTAATTCTGTCAAATATTTGTGACTGTTTTTTCCTTTTATACAGTTGATGAGATAAGCATTTCAAAGTGCCTGCTTTGAAATTTTCACAGGTAGCTATTAATGCTATGGAATTATAGAGGACAATTACTTCTTTAAAGATAGACATTTTCCATCTCCAGCTGTTTGAACTTGTTAATAATGATTTCTAAATAATTGTGGACAATCCACCTTGTTGTGTGTTCACAATTATGGGCCCTGGTAGATTAAAGGAACTTAGAAAACAGTATAAAAGGATTTGGAAACTTCAATTTAGCCTTGTTGCCAAACAATTTATTAGAGCGTCTGATAACTTGGCTGCTCTCTTTCCAAATCTGTCTATACAGGTAGTCCTCTACTTGTAACCACAATTCAGCCCAACATTTCTGTTGCTAATTGTTAAGTGAATTTTGCTGCATTTTACGACCTTTCCTGCCCCAATTGTTAAGTGAATCTCTGCAGTTGTAAATTGGCTTCCCCACTGATTATACTTGTAAGGTCCCAAAAGCTGATCACACAGACTCTGGGACACTGAGTCCGTCATAAGTATGAGTCAGTTCCCAAGCATCCAAATTTTGATCAGGTGACCATAGGGATGGTGCAGTGTGTGAAAAATGGTCATACGTCACTTTTTTCAGTGCCATTGTAACTTTTAAACTGTCACTAAATTAACTGTTGTAAGTCAAGACATTGATCAGACTCTATTCCTGACACATCTCACTCTGTTTCTTTCCCAAGATCCCCCCCAATTCAGCCCAGCTCCAAGAGAAAGGAAAAAAAGGGGGTTTATTTATTTATTTTTTTCTTGAAGCCCATCAGTAAACCTCATGGAAAATTCTATGAACTCAAAAGGTAGCATTACAGCCTCGTAATTGCACAACCAGGACCACCATTTTGATAACAATTCCCCCCCCCCCTTTTTTTAAAAAAAAAACAGTGCTGGTTCATAATGAGGATTCATATGAGGAAAAGGGGGCAAAGAAGGACCAAGGGGAGGCAGCTATCTCATAGATTAGATTGATTTCAATTACCTGGGTTCGTCTGACATAATAGCCCAGTTACAATAACCCAGTAGCGTATTTTGTGCTTAAATCAGCCATTGGAATTTACACCGCCTGCAAAGCTGGTCACAGAAAGGATCTGGAATGTGAAAAAACAAACAGCCACCTTGAGATGGGGAGATGTTCCTGGACTTGGGGACCCTTTGGGTGAATCCAGTAGGACCCCTTTTATTGCTTCACGTCTCCTTAACCCAGAGGTCTCCAAACTTGGCAACTTTAAGACTTGTGAGCTTCAATTCCCAGAATATCTCCTCCAGTCATGTTAGCTCAGGAATTATGGGAGTTGAAGTCCACAAGTCTTAAACTTGCCAAGTTTGAAGACGCTTGCCTTTGTTACGGATTGTTCATTCATGAAATAGATAAAGTGATATTGACATATAATGCTACGGTGCAGTGTTAGGTGTGTTGATGTAGGGTTACATAATAGATTTAGTGAGAGGATCGAAGAGGGTATACAGATAATCGGCTGGGAAGGACCTTGTAGGTCATCTAGTCAAACCGCCCAAGTGGAAACCCGTACCCATTTCGGACAGAGGCAGTCAATCTCTTCTGTGAGAGGTCTCCCCCCAGTGATGAAGTGCACAAACTTTGAAGACAAAGATGTTCATTGGTTGTATTGTTCTCCTGTCAGAAAGTTTATCTTGGTTTCCGGTTAATCTTATTGTTTCCAGTTTCATATTTGGTCTGTCTGGCTTTAGTTGCTTAGAAAATAGCTGACTTCTCCTGGTACAGCCCTCAAGTATTGGAAACTCTATCGTGTTCCCCTGGTCTTTTCTTTATGAGACTAGCCATGCCAGTTCCTGCACGTTCTTCGTATTTGCCTTACTATCCCCCAGTCACATCTTTGGTATGCTCTTCTCTGTTTCTTTTTCTAGGTCTCAACATCTTTTTGTGATGTGTGTGACAAAATGGATGTAGTACTCTGGTTGTGTCTTATAAGGCTTTTAGAGTGGTATTAGTAGTTCCTTGACGTATCCTCTGTTATACATTAGGATATTGCATAGGCTTGCTGCACACTGCTGGCTCATATTTAGCTGGTTGTCCACTAAGACTCCAAGATCCCTCTCACAGTCACTACTATTGAGCTTGGGTTCACCCAGTCTATTTGTGTACTTTTGGTTTTTCTTGCCTAAGTGTAGGACTTTACTTTTATCTACATTGAATGTCATTTTGTTAAATATGGCCCAGTGTTCTAATCTGTCAGGATCCATCTGATCTTGAGCCTATCTTCTTGGGTGTTAGCTAGGGTTTTTTTTGGCTTTTTTGTTTTTTTGGAGGGAAACCTTGAAATTAGTTCCTGAAGCACTGATGTAACTATTTTGCTTCTGAATACCTGGGAAAGGGGGTGTCACTCACAAGCCATCTCTTCTGTAAAGGGTTGTTATTGTTCAGTTGCTAAGTGGTGCCCGATCCTCGGCAATGCCATAGACCATAGCATGCCAGCCCCCCCCCCTTCACTGTCTCCTGGAGTTTGCTCAAACTCATGCTCATTGCGTCAATGATACTGGCCTACCATCTCATCCAGAGGGATACAATCAAGATCAAGGGAAGTACTAATACCACTCTATAAAGCCTTAGTAAGATCACACCTAGAGTACTNAGAGAAGGACCAGGGGAGACATGATAGCGGTCTTCCAATATTTGAGGGGCTGCCACAGAGAAGAAGGGGTCAAGCTATTTTCTAAAGCTCCTGTAGGCCAGACAAGGAATAATGGATGGAAACTGACCAAGGAGAGATTTAACCTGGAAACAAGGAGAAACTTTCTGACAGTGAGAACAATCAACCAATGGAACAGCTTTGCCCTCAGAAGTTGTGGGAGTGCCATCACTTGAGACCTTCAAGAAGATGTTGGACTGCCATTTGTCAGAAATGGTGTAGGGTTTCCCGCTTGGGCGGGGGGTTGGACTAGATGGCCTACAAGGTCCCTTCCAACTCTGATTATCTGTTAAATCTGTTAAATCATCATCTGCTGACTCCTTCCTCTTTTGCCTTTCCCAAATCTTTCCCAACATCAGGGCCTTTTCCAGTGAGTCCTCTCTTCATATTAGGTGGCCAAAGTATTTGAGCTTCAGCTTCAGTATCTATCCATCCAAAGAAGAATCAGAGTTGATTTCCTCTAGATTGACTGATTCGATCTCCACGGTATACCAGAAACAGGACCTCCTCAATATTCTGGTGGCATTTCCGTCACAGTTATGTGAAAGTTATGTGGTTATGTGAAAATGAAGAAAACATATGAAATGGTTGTATGAATAGTATTGGAATAAATATAAGATATATTGTAGATTGAGGAATATGCCATATGGATCCTAAATACATTAATTTTACTCTCATTTTACTTTTTTGTTAGTGTTTATTATATGATGGTCTTGAGTTAATTAATGAAGACAATAATGTATAAGGTTAAATAAAATAGGTGGTAAGCTGAAAATGGAAATAATAGGGGATAAAGAATTGAAAATATATGTGAGAAAATGATTTTGATATTGAATTAATGAATTAAAATATGAAATGGAAATTTTTTTGAAGATAGTGGAGTGGATAATAATTTGATGTGATATTAAATAAGAAAGTTGAGAATGTAAGTATAATTATGTATAAATGTTGTAATCTGGAATCACGTTGCTCACATGAAGAGATGTGTAAAAAACAAAATAAAAAACTTTTATTTTAAAAAAATTATTTGGCTATTATAAATGTATCTCAGTCTCTCCTTCCACCTCCCATCTCCATGACCTCAGTGCAGAGTAGCTGGGAATTTCATATGGGTGGGGGATCCCCAATGGCTTTGTAAGGAGGAAAAACTCTTAATATACTTGGAGAATATCTCCTCTGAACAAAAGACCCTCTGTTGAAGTCAATTCAATGCGGTGTGTGATGTGAATCAGTGTATGGGAGCTGCAAGGCAGCCTGCCAGCATGGCTTCAGTGAGCATGAGTGTTTTGTTATCTTGCTTGCTTATCTAAAACAAACCCATGGAGCTGGATTTTAGAGCTTAACCAAATTCTACTTGTTAAAATAAATAATCAGCACACCCTGCTCCTTTTCTTGATATTTGAGCACAAAGGTACCTTGAAGGAAGTATTCTGGCTTATTTTCTGAAAAATGCAGGTTTGGCCCATTGGAGTATCTTGATTAGGGAGATTTAAGAATGTAATTCAAAGTCTATTTATAACTAGTTTAGTCTACTAGGTATAAGGTCTCCTTAGAATATAGATTGTTTGATTGATAGGTTAATTAAAGTACCTCGTCCTTCCAACATGTAATCACTCAAAGTAGCTAACATCGCTGAAGACCAATACAGTATTAAAATACAAAAACTCTCCACCCCTCCAATTAAATAATAAAATGAAGGAGATACTACAGGTGAGACTGGTTCAAATATTTATTGTTACATAAGTAAAAATTATTTTGTGTTAAATAATTGAGGCAAAAATTTAAGTTGTTAAATGAGTTTGCCCTTATTTTATGAACTTTTTTGCCACGGTCGTTAAGTGAATCACTGTAGTTGCTAAGTTGATAACACAATCTGGCTTTCCCATTGACTTTGCTTGTCAGAAGTTTGCAAAAGGGGAACACATGACTCCAGGACACTGCAACCATCATAAATAGGAGTCAGTTGCCAAATGGGGTGTCTGAATTTTAATCACATAGCCAAGGGGATGCTGCAACAGTTGTAAATGTGAAAAAACAGTCATGTCACTTTTTCCAGTGCAGTTGTAATTTCAAATGGTCACCAAGCAAATGGTTGTAAGTCAAGGACTACCTATAAATTCTTTTTCTTTTTAAATAAAGTTTTATTTGGGTTTTCACACATACAAAATACAAGTAAAACATCTTTTTACATCCTTTTTTTGAACATGCATGTCCGGGTTGAACTTCCTTTATACAGACACAACCTTATTTCATGCTCCTTTTTTTGTGTTCTATTTCATCTCTGTTATACTATTTCTACATTTTCTATATAGTTTTTCCCCTTTTTAATTTCTCAATTTTATTCTTGATTATCTCAATCTCAGTTCATAATCATTATTTTATACTTTTGTCTGTTCTGTTTCAACTTTCCATATTATCTTTTCTCATTAAACAAGTTTTCTCCTGTCGTTACTAATTGAGCAGCATAACACCTTATATATCTTTTATTACATCTTCAACTCTTATTTAAAACTTCAATTATATACCTTAAGTTTATGATCTTCAATATAATACATACAATTACATTAACTTTCAATCAAATTCTGCTTGGTTACACTTCTTCATAATACACACAATTTCTTTTAAAAAAGCGGTTATAAATATTATGTAATAATAACCTTCATTCATCTCCAATTCAGTCCTATCATTATAATCATTAAATTTCTTAACATCTTTAACATTTCTTTTCAATTTAAATATCATCTCTCTTTTAAAGACACGTATATTCTCATAATTAAATTTTTCCCTTGTTTTCCTCTTACATATGTTTTTGTAAGATCATAACATATTTTTGTTACATTTATTTTATTGACAAGCATTCACTGAATTACATAGCTATTTTATCAACATTTTTAATTCATACTTGTTTGATATTTTCGAATTTCTATTTTAACTTAACAATACTATCTTATTATTAAACTTGTGGCCAGAACCCTTTTCCCAATTGAAATTTTCCACCCACTTTCTCTAAATAGGCCCTGTTTCTCTATATTTGTTCCCTGTCCTTTTACAACTTCTTTTTCTTTTTCTTCCTCTCTCTTCTCCCTTCCCTTTTACCCCTTGTCATTTAATTCTTTCTTCTGCATTTCCCTCTTCTTGCTTTCTGATTTGTATACTTGTTTTTTCACTTATTTTTTGGGAGGACAGGGTGTTTATTCCAACTTACTTTCTGTTTTCTTTTTCCCCCTTTCCTTTTTTTTCCCCACCTAGATTACTTGTTCATTAAAGATGGCTTCTTCTTTGTCACAGTCTTATTTGTTCTTCAGGGCATTTCTTGTTGTTTTCATAGCTCCAAATCTCCATTTCTAAGAATTGAAATCGAAGCCAAAAGAACAAAAAAACCCTTTCTTCCCCTTTTTTGTTCATCTGTTTTGTAATTTTTAAGTTCAGTCTTCATAAGAAGTGTCGAACATTTTATACAGTTTTTAACAACCACCCCAAATGATTTTTAGTCATTAAATCAATAACCAAAATCGAGAGCATTTTCAGTAATCCAACTATCCAAGCTGTTCTCTTATCTTTTTCCACTTTCTCTCGCTGGGGTTTTTGTTGCAATGCTAATCATTAAATGTATTCTTGTTGGAAGTCTTGTTGGAAATTTTTGAAAATTAAGTTCTTTTTAATTCCAGGCAGGTCTTCACTCCCTTCCGATCCTGCCCTTTTATTCTTTCTTCTCTCCTTTCCTGTTTTCAACAAAGGTTTTTATTATCCAAGAATCTTTATTTTCCTTTGACTTTCTATTTCAGGCATTTAAATGCCTATTTAATTGTCAAGTGGATTTTTTTCTTCCATTTCTTGCTTAAGTCTGTTGGCTGGTCTGTATGGAAAAGGAGGGGAAAACCCAATATTTTCCCTTTTCTCTTCCTTCGCAGTTTTAAAAATTCTTAAGAGACAATGCTATTTTTTTTTTAATAGTCTCTTCAATTCCAGGGGTACCTTAATTTTTGTGCTTTTTGGTGGTTTGACCCGGTCAACCAAAACGTTCTCGTCTTATCTTCCTGTCCTGACATTCATTTTCCAGAATCAAGTTCCTTTTTTTAGTGCGTGCCATTTCTGATCAACCGCTGCAACCGCCTTTGGAAAGGGAGTAATGTAATGGCCAGCTGGGGAGGAGAGATGCGGCTCTCCTCAACCCTGCAGGCAGTCTCCCCCTTCTTCACCCCCTCTACGGGGTGGCTTAGCCCCAAAACCAGCCAGCTCAGGGCGCTCCAGCGGCGAGCACGGGTCGAAACCTCACATAGACGAGGCTTCGGTCTGTTGCCGAAGAACTCAAGCCGGAAGTCCAAGGACTACCTATAAATTCTGTTCAGCTTGTAGAAAGTAGAAAAATCTTAATCAAATGGCAAAGTGCAGTAGAACAGGGGTGTGAAACACAAGTGTGAAACACATATGGTCAGGTCTGGTCCATGAGGCTGACCTGGAAAATGTAAGGAGCTGGCCTGTGTCTCTACAGTCTGGTCTCCCCAACGCAAAGAGAAAATATAGGGCCATTGTGGCTTTGGCCCGGTCTACCCAATGCAAAGAGAAAACATGCCAGCAATTTGGGGAGTGGCGTCAAGTTGGCCAAGCCCACCCAGTCAGGCATTCCCCCCCCCCGCAACCACAGCCCTGATGCGGCCGTCAATGAAATTGAGTTTGACACCCCTGCAGTAGAGAGCCGTTGTCCTCCTAAAATAAGGATCCTCAGTTTTGATGTTAAGCCTGAGAAGATTTTGAGCACATTAGCAGAGCAGAATCTATCCCACACCTTGCAGGGTTTATGTAAAATGGACAGAAGAAGAGTATTCAGCTAACCCTTACTTAGCAAACACAATTGGGATCGGCAACCAGGGCTTTCTTAATGTATGGGCCTGATGGACACTTGCCCGTGGGCCTACGAGCATGGGGCCCCCATACTAATCTGCATATATTAACCCTTCAATGCACCTTGTCTCATAAATACAACAATAATATATTCATTACATTTTATTGCATTTTTTAAAATTAATACTGACATGCAAATATATGTCTAATTTTATCAACCACTTACATTTTAATTCCTGTTAGTTGTCGTAGGGGCCCCAGAACACCTGGGGCCCATAATGCTGTTAAGACGGCAACTTGATTGGTAAGCAACCTGGACTTTAAGTGGAACATCGGCATCACATGACTGTGATAGGTTTACTCCCGCTGTGGTCATTAAGTGAATCATAGACGTTTTTTAAATCAGACTTCACATGACTGCATGACTAGATTTTACTGCTGGCTTCTTCGTTGACTTTGTCTGTTGGAAGCCAGTAGTGAAATGTGAAAATTGTAAATACACGGAGCAACGTGAAAATGGTAAATACATGGAGGACGCTGTGAAAGTTGTAAACATGAGGATTGATCATAAAGTTACTTTTTCAGTATTGTAATGGTCACTAAAGTGGATAGTAAGTGAGTTTTCCCTGTACAACAAGGAGAGCATTGAAGTCTATGGAATTTCTATTGGGATATTCCCTTTCACTCAGTGCCCAGTCTATGCTAATATAAAGCTTTTTTCTTTATTATTTTATTTTTGTCAATTAAGTAATTTTGATATCAGGTTAGAAATTCCAAAGCAGTTACTATATTGTTGCCAGGAATTTTGATGGTTGCTATGTAGACAGAATGGGCAGAAGAAAGAAAGAATATTGAAACTTGATATTCTCAAACAACAGCCATTTACACCTCAAGCAAAGGTGTTTTTTAAGCATGAAGGGAGTGTGTAAAATTGCCTTTGTTTAGTCATATTGTGGTGAAGTTAGTTCTTTTGTCCAGTATCTCTGCCACAGTTTTCATGCTGCAGCATTTAAACAGTTTCAGATTGCAAAACGTGATTTACAATAATTCAGTTGTAACTTATACCTTAAATTTCACAGATGTATTGCAGGCCAAAGAAGTATTTCACATTAAATTCTATAAAAATATTTCACGGCTTTCGAGACAAGAAAATAGAATAGAATTCCTTATTGGCCAAGTGTGATTGGACACACAATAAATTTGTCCCCAGTGCATAAGCTCTCAGTGTACATACAAGCAACAAGTGATAAATCATGATCATAATCAGAAAATGCAATCATCCTAAATCATAAGATACAACACTCCGTGATAGGATGCTCAATACCAATCAACATAAGTTATACTGTAGTAGGATACTAAATAAAAACAATCAACATAAATCATAAGATGCAAACAACAAAATTGTAGTCAGAAGAAGCTGAGAAAATAGGTAATAGGAAAGATGAGAAGGATAATAGTAATACAGTCCTACTAGGTGGCTTGAACATCCCAGGGCATAAAACAGTGTTGTGGGAATGCTAAAGTTGTTTAGCAGAGTGATGGTATGGGGATAAAAACTGTCCTTCTATCTAGTTGTTTTGGCATGCAATGCCCTGTAGTGTTGTCTTGAAGAGTGTGAATGAAAGCCCAGGTTGCAACCCTTTTGAAGCAGCTGCATCTTAAGCTGCTACAGTTGTACAGGTCTCTGAAAAGACACGGCTGCTTTAAAGAGTTGAATATTGATGCGACATTCAGGCTTCCAAATGCTCTGAAGCTCTGTTTTGGTTTCTAAAACCCTGTCCGCTAGGTCTCAGAAGCTTAGGTGATCATGTTCCCATTGGAGGCGAGGGTTGGAAATATTCATGAATTTCATCCTGACTGAAAGCTTTCATTTATTAGTTGGACACATGACTCCGCAAAACGACTTGAAAGAAAGAGGCTTGGCATGGACAGCCTGTTCCTCATCAGGCTGTGGAAAGCTGTGTGTCCAGCCTCTTTTTGATGGAGCTTGTTCTCCTCGCCAAGCTGAGTGTGTGAAAAAGCCAAATGTGCTGGCTGCATCAGCAGGCTTTCCCACTGAGACTTGAGCCTGGACTCTTCTTTCACCATCCTGGCCACGTTGACCCTTCACGCCTTGATGGGCAGTTCCCATAGTGATGGATAAGAATGGGGAGGGTAGATGGCATTGTTCCCCTGAAACTATTGTCTTGAAAAACTTGGGTGGTTGAGAGGCCCAACCATCTTCCTGAGAGGCCTTCTTTTTCGTTCCCATCCTTCTCTGGCAAGCCCCGCTCCCTGCCTTACTGAGTAAATTACTTTCTTATTCAGTAGAATCTTATTTCCCTTTCTTATCTTTCAATCAATAACATAACCCTGACTGAGTGGATGGGTTTGCACAACACCAGCTAGTTCCTGATTTACAACCATTCATTTAGTAACAGTTTAAAGTTGCAATGGCACTAAAAAAAGTCACTTATTACCAGTCCTCACATGACCACTGCAACAGTGGTGTTATTCAGCAGGTTCTGACCAGTTCGGAGAACCAGCAAATGCCATCTCTGACTGGCCCCGCCCCCATCTATGCTCTGCCTCCCGAGTCCCAGCTGATTGGCTGGGTCTTCTTTCGTTGCCCTGCACAGGAGAACGGAGCTGGAAAGCAGGTTAGTGGGGTGGTGAGGGAATGGGATTTTGCAGTATCCTTCCCCCAGGAGTAGGGAGAGAATGTGGATTTTACAGTATTCATCCCCTGCCACGCCCACCAAGCCACGCCCACAGAACTGGTAATAAACATTTTTGAATCCCACCACTGCACTACAACATCCCGTAGTCATGTGACCAAAATTCAGGTGCTGTATTTGCCGTGGTTGCAAGGTCGTGGGATCATGTGATCTCCCTTTGTGACCTTCCCAGCTGGTTTTCAACAAGCAATGTCAACAAGGAAAGCCGGTTTTGTTTAATGACCAGGTAATTCACTTAACTTGCTGTGATTCATTTAACAACTGTGGGAAAAACAGGTCATCAAATTAGGTGCGACTCACTTAAGGACCTTGCTTAGCAGTGGGAATTCTGTTCCTAATTGTGGTTATAAGTTGAAGACTATGTGTACCAAACCAGAATGAAATGAGGTTAGGTAGTTTCTGATTCTGTGAGGCACGTGAATCCAAGCATTGTCATAACATATTGTGTGAACTAAGCCATCAGAACAGGGTAGGGATTATCAAACTTTAAACCCCTTTAAAGGAAAATGAGTTGAGTGTGACTCTTCATGAATAGGAGACATGATTTCATTGGGGGTAGAGCTGGCCAAGAAATAAGCATATCAGATAGTTCTAATAATAATTTTAAAAAATAGTTTTTGTGTTCTCAAACTTTGAAGTATTACAGCAGGGAAAGTTGAGGGCAAAGCCCCAAATGAGTTTTGACAATGCTGCTGCAAGCCAATTCTTTTTAATTGTGTCCCCTCTAAATTGTTTGAAATTTCCAGGATACGTGTGTGTCATGACCCACTTTTTAAGAATGCAGTCATGATCCTATATTCCAGCAATTTTTCAGACACAGCATGTTATGTGGACAGAGCTTTTTTGTTGCTTTATAGTATTCAGTTTATTATATAAATCCAACCATTGTGTTCAACCATTTGTGGTCCCATTCAACCATTTTGTGACTCTCAAGATGTTGGACTTCAGTTCCTATCAGCCTTAGCTGGCAGAGTCAAAGTTGGGGGAGGGAATGGGATCAGTCGATGTGCAGCAAGACCACTCCGGTTTATTCTTATTTTCATTAGCTCTGTAAAGTTTGGTTTAATCAGCAAAGATTAACTGGTGGCTAGTTGAGTCTAGATTTTATTTGCTTTTATCCTTCCTGTTTACACGAGAAGTTTAGATTTTATTAGTGGAATGCATGTAGTTTAAAAGAGAGAAAAAGTACAGTACCTTGTAGCCAGCAGAAAAACAAAAACAAAAATGAGTTTATGAGTTTTATCTACTTATTTATTTATTACATTTTTTAAACCTGCCTTTATTATTTTATAAATAACTCAAGGTGACAAACATACATCATACTTCTTCCTCTTCCTCCTTTCCCCACAACAACAGTCCTGAGAGGTGGGTTGGGCTGACTGGCCCAAAGTCACCTAACTTAATTCTGGTTTAATTGGGTTTGTTTTATTATTTTTATTAGTTTTTTTAATAATGCCTTTATCTATATACAGTATATAAAAGCGAAATACAAAATCTCCAGAACCGTAAAGCCTACAAACTTGAAATTTGGCACATATGTTCTTCTTGGCTTCTAGGTACTCGCTAAGAAAGGATTTTTTGAAATGACCATGAGAGCATTGGTATTTTGTATATTATTATTAACACGCTCTGATGCTAAGGAGTTCTACTCTCTCTCCTGCTCACCTGAAAAGAGATCTGTTCCAAATGCACGAGCAGAGGAGATTCCTTTTTACTTTCACAGCAGCCACCAGCTTTAATACAGAACAGTTGAGCTAAGCCATCCCAGGCTCCTTGCCGTCTCCTTCTTGCTCAAATAGCAAATACTGTTTCAGTTTCCAAACAGCCCTCAACTGTCTCACACACTGACAGGACACTAGCCAGATGAATACCGATGGATGCTGGTATGCAGAGGCAGAATTCCCCGCCCCCCTTATTTTCCTCCCCAAAACTACATAGTTTTATAGCGAAGCCCAGGTATCGAGCTAGTTATTTTATAAGTAAAGTACTTATTACTTTGTAAGTGAACAAACACAATACTCCTCCCCTTATTTTCTCTGCAGGAACAATCCTGTGAGGGAGATTGGGCTGAGAGAGAATGACTGGCCCAAAATCACCCAGCTAGGGGGAAACTGGAACTCACAAGTCTCCTGACTTCTAGGCCAGCACCTTAACCACTACTCCAAATGATTCTTTTGCATCATTGCCCCACTCTTTTTAAAAATTGAGTGTGAAATTATTATGTGATTTTTTTCCCCCCAGAGACCATCCATCCTTCATTTAGAATAAATAAAATATACCTATAGGAAGTTTTAGACCACAATTGAGTCCAAAATTTAGACCACAATTGAGTCCAAAATTTCTGTTGCTAAGTGAGATAGCTTTAAGCGAGTTTTGCCACATTATACCACATTTCTTGCCACAGTTGTTAAGGGAATCACAGCAGTTGTTACAGTTCGTGGTACAGTTGTTAAGTGAAACTGGCTTCCCCATTGACTTTGCTTGTTAGAAGGTCACAAAAGGGGATCATGTGATCCCAAGACACTGCAACAGTTATAAATATGAATCTGTGATGACCTGGGGCGTGACACAAAAATAACAAAGTCACAAAAGTAGAATAAATTCCCTTTAATGCCTCCAACTTGGCTCCAATGTCCAATTATCCTCGGCTGGATATAAACTCTTCAAAAAACAGTCTACAAATGGCAGAAATGCAGTCTGAACCCAAAATAAAGATAATTAGAAATAAAAAACCCAACACAAACCACACTGAGATAATTAACATGGCAGGCCAGGATGATAAATTGCAGACTTTCAATGGATAACACAGCACCCACAGTTTGGAGAATGCCAAAACCCAGATAAGCCTTGGCCAAGAAAATGCGTGCTTTGCTTCCAGCAAAGAGCTCAGTAAATGCCCTACTTATATCCTGTTCTCCCAGTTGCAACTAATGAAAGGGATCAGGGCCTTTTTCTCCCCTGTAAGCCACATTGCTCCCTTCTCCGTTCCTCCTTGTGTGCCCTAAGATGAGGGGGTGAAGAGGGGGTGAACCTGGGTCTTCGTCTGAATGCCCAGCTGGGCTGTGCCCTTCCCTGTTTCTTCCACAGCCACCGGAGCCACACTCCCACTCCCTGTCAGCTGCTCAATCTCTCCCTCAGAATCAGACTCCAACAAGGGCATGACAGAATCAGTTCTTAAGCATCTGAATTTTGATCATATGACCATGGGGATACTGCAACTGTCGTAAGTGTGAAAAATGGTCATAAGTCACTTTTTTCAGTGCTGTTGTCACTAAATGAACAATCATAAGGCAAGGACTACCTGTAGTATACCACACACCCTTCCAAAAGAAAATGTGCAAATTACAATAATTGACATATGAATGTGCTTCAGATTTTGTTTTTAATCTCTCTAACTTCATGTGGAACTAATTATAAGATACACACATTAGTAGTTGAAAATAGGTGGTAAATTTGTGATTCTGACTTTTTCAGGGGAAAAAAAAAGCTGTGTATGGTTTGACAATTACTCTTTTCTTATTGATTATTTTGCTCCAATATGTGGAGGATGTGGTTAGATTTGAATGTTATAATCTGTTTGAATTACTGCTGCAAGACAAGAATTGCATGTGGTATGGCCTTAATCCTCCAGCTTTGAAAGAATTGTGCTTTAGGGCCTGGAGTATAGCAATAATAATTATGTTTATATCTGGTAAATTGTATTGATTACATTTATATTCTTCTTTCCTCTTAAAATGCCCAACGGAGCTTTATCTCCAAGGAGATGACAGATAATACATAGAAATGTACGAATGAGCATAAACTCCTTTGTTTTTGGAAATGCAAAATAGAATATATATAAAAAAATCAATCTCACACAGATACTTTATGTTATGAATTTAAAAAAAAAACACTTTACCTCTGTCATCTTCTTTCTTGTAGGATAAGTATGATGCCTCTGGGAACATTCCTTCTCCCTGTTCTGTGTTTCCTGGGGCCAACAATTCCACAGGAACTACAATACCCCACCTTTTCGCACAATGCCACCAAATTTATTCACTTAATTATGGATCCCGATTCAGGAACTCTGTATCTGGGGGCTACAAACTTCCTTTTTCATTTGACTCCAGACCTGGTGATGGAAGAAGCAGTTTCCATGGGCCCGATCTTGGACAGCAAAGATTGTCTTCCTCCTGTTTTCAAGCAGGATTGTCCGCAAGCTCTGGAGACAGACAACTACATCAAACTCCTGCTCATCAACTCGCTAGAGAAAGAACTCATTGTTTGCGGCAGTGTGTGGCAAGGGATCTGTGAGAAGAGGACTCTCGGCTTCATTAAACATGTCCTCTTCCAACCCCAGACACCAGGAGACACTCAATATGTGGTAGCCAATGATCCCAATATTTCCACTGTGGGGCTGGTAGGTTACTCCAAAGAAAATGTGCCACTTCTCTTTGTTGGCCGAGGATACACCAGTCGGGGTGTTGGAGGAAGCATCCCTCCCATCACAACTCGCAATCTCAGGGCCCACCCAGGAGATGTGTCAGGGCCCAACTCCCACACCATCTTTTCCTATGAGGAAACAGCCAAGCTGGCTGTGGGTCGACTCTCTGAATACAGCCACCATTTTATCAAGTCGTTCATGCATGGCTCCAGTGTCTACTTCCTGTTCTACCGGCGTGATCTCAAGTCGCAGTCCCGGGAATACAAGACGTACATTTCCCGTATCTGTCTGGACGACGCCCACTATTACTCCTATGTGGAGCTGCCCTTGGTCTGCAGGAACCAAGAGAAGACTTATAGCCTCTTGCAGGCAGCCTACGTGGCACAGACAGGGGTAGAAGGACAAGTGGGAGATGCACTTTTTGTGACTTTTTCTGCCTGGCAGGCTTCTTTGGGGAAGCTGAGTGAGGAATCTGCACTCTGTGTTTATCCCATGGAGGAAGTAGATCACTTCATAACTCAGACCAGGGACCTTTGTTATACCAGGGACGGGAAAATGGAGGATGGCAGGGAGGTGGCCTACATAGAATACGATGTCAGCTCTAGCTGCGTCCAACTCTCAGCAGTAAGTGCACTTTTATTAAATTTCTACATCACCCATCTCACCTAAGTGATTCTGCGTGGTTTACAACATCACATTTATTGCATGTGGATGTAAATCTATCCAGGGTGCACCAGAAGCCAGGGCCCATAAGCAGTTTCTTAGATCAATTACATTAAAGGTTTGAATGGATTGCCATTTTCTTCTAGTAAAGGCTAACTTACTTGTTTGATGCATGACCTTTGAATAACCTAAGATTTTCCCCAGGAAAAAAAACAAACAAACATATTGGCCTTTGGGAATCTCACTTCGGGTACATCTTATGCATGTAATTCACATGGTTTTGGGTGGGATTCTCAGGCAATTTGCCATTCAGGGATTCCCATAATTCCCAATCATATTGTTTTCCAAGTTGATGATCCCTCATAACCTTTAAGAAGTTTGCTGGAGGAGACATGCCAGCAAACAAGGATGATGGTGATGATTAGACTTCTGTTCCACCCACCCACCCACCCATTCATTCATTCATTTATTTATTTTTCTTGGTCAACTCAAGTTGGCGAGCATGTTATCTCCAAGGTATAACTTGGTACCAATTTGAAAGAATGAGGGGGAAAATGGGCTGTGTGTTAAGCTGACCCAGACTAATCTAGCTTTATCAACATCATAACAGATTATGTGCTGTTAACCATTTCAGTCTGTACATAGGCTGGATTTTCCCTGCTGTCATCTCCACCTGTTCCTTCCATAATCTCACACAAGAAAAATGGGTGCTGGCAATTAAAACTAAATTAACTAAAATCATGGTGATGCCTTCCTTTTTGTTATGTGCTATTTCTTCCCTTTCAGAGTCAAAAGGAGCACTGGCCAGCTAGAAGACTTCAAAACATTTTTGATATTGATTGATAATTGATTATTAATCAATTCACTGTCAACTCTCAGAGACCACGTACAATAGATAGCGATAGCACTTAGACTCATATACAGCTTCACAGTGCTTTACAGCCTTTTCTAAGTGGTTTGCAGAGTCAGCATATTTCCCCCAACAATTGGGTCCTCATTTTACTGACCTCGTAAGGATGGAAGGCTTGAGCTGGTCAGGATTGAATGAATTAAACTCCTGGCAGGGAGCAGAGTTAGCCTGCAATACTGCATTCTAACTACTGTGCCACCATGGCTTTTATAGATATAGATATATATTGTCCAGGATGATTTATCTTTTAGGTCCTCCAACAGTGTAACTGACCAAAGATGCTGTTGCTTCTTGAAAAAAGCACTGGGACAACCATGACCTGGATGACTGAGAATCTTTATAGATAGTATAACTGAGTTCATCCATCTTGCTGGTGGTTGCCCTCTTCTCTTTCCTTCCACTTTTTCCAGCATTAGAGACTTATCCGGAGAACTGAGTCTGTGCAGAATGTGTCCAAAATAGGATAATTTGATCCTAGTTATTTGTTCCTTGAGTGAGCACTCTGAGTTGATTCCCCTTCGATAGGAGAAATGATATTCTTTTACTTCTCTGTTAGTCTCTAGAGGCTCACCAAGTTGTAAGGAAGGCATACTCTCCTATGAAACAATCTCTACCCATCTACTTGCCAGGCTCATAGACTTAAGTGGCAGGTAGGGCTTTCATGTGGTTCACATTCGTTGTTCTGATTTTTACAGAAGGTGAACAAGAGCAGATTACACTTGAGTTCTAATTTCTAAGGGACCTCATGCAGGCTAGACAGGGACAACCAAAGGTCCGGATGTGACCTGGGGACCATAAAATGCCCAGGTCTGGTCAAGAAGCTGTATCAAGCTCAGCACAATAGGCCTAGGATTTATGACTCCTGGTTGTTGTGGTTCGCCAGCAGTCGGTGCAGCCGGAAGCGGAATTGGACAGTGGGGAAGTAAGGGAACCACTCAGGGAGTCTGGAGAGGACTCGGATGAGCATCCTGCATCTGATACAGAGCTGGGGTCAGGACCATCTGGGAGTGGGGTGCTGCCTCTGGAGCCTTCAGAGTCTGGCAGCAGTGAGGCAGAGGACCCAGGAGAGCCTGTTTCCATTGTGCATATGCACAGATCTGCTAGAAGGTGAAAGCAACTGAAACAAAAGGGGTGACTCAGGAGTAAGGCTGGGAGGTGATTGCCCCTCCCATAAGATATAAAGGACAGGCAAAGACGATGAAACCTTTGCAGGAAGCAAAGTAATTTGATCGGTTCAGAGTCATTCTGGAAGCTTTTTGTACTTCGGTTGGGGTTTTTTTTGTTCTTCGGTTGGTTTCTTCACTAGTTCATTTGATACTTCCATTTTTGGCAGCACTTCACAGAACTGAAAGGTGTGTGCTTATCTCGGGAGACTGAATGAGATTAATTCCAGCTGGGAATGAAAACAATTCCCAGCGTTGCAATAAAATAAGTTGTTTTTAAAATAAGTGTGTGTGTAACTGTGGTTTAGGAAGCCTGGGTCAGAACACCGTTCAACTTCACTGCCCCATTGATTCCCAGAGGGAATTCATAGGGTCCTTTCAGTTGGGGAGACCAAATGGCAGCTGTCCAGTAAGCTCAGAACCAGTCACTCTTCACTGATAGATGCTGTGGGCCTAATTCAGTCCACAGCCACTTCTGATCTAATTTATGAATGACCTGCTTTGTTGGTCCCAGAGAAAGACCAACTAAAGCTGGTACAGAGGTGAATGAAATCCAGAATTCTGTTTTTGCAAGAGAAGTAATAGACACCAACAGTATAAAACCATTCATCTTGTATTCCTGAGCATTTGGCACCGAGAAGGATATTGGCTTTGATCCTGGAGGAGGTGTATAGCTATCACGAGTACTGACAGTTTTATGTCTATTAATTTTTATAATCCCCTTTTAAAACTGCCCAGGCTTCTGTGGTTTGACTTATGTCCCAAGTGAAAAGCTTATTCTTGCCTGTTCTGAATGTCTCATAATTCAACTTCACTTGATGAGATGGAGAGAAGGTTGCCTGCCACAGGTTAAACAGGAGCCAGAGCATAATGCAGTTGCTTAAAAGGCATATGTTATCTTAGGGCTCATGATGATCTGTATAGAGTCTAACTAGTGGAAATTAATGGTTCTATTCTATTCTGCCCTGCTCAGATCCTATTTGGAACATCATGTCCAATTTTGGGCACTGCAGTTGCTCATCTGTCAAAGATAGACTCTGCTGTGGTGTTTTTCAACCTTGGCCTCTTTTAAGTTGTATGGAATTGGCTGGGGAATTCTGGGAGTTGAAGTCCACACATCTTAAATAAGCTGAGATTGTAAAGCACTGCTCTTACTGGTTCTGTCTAGAGCAGGGGTTAGATCAGATGACCTCTGGGGTCTCTCTGCCAACTTTATGATTCTGGTAGTCTATACCAGGGGTTTCCAACCCTGGCAACCTTAAGCCTGGTGGACTTCAAGGCTTAAATTTGCCAAGGTTGGAGACTCCTGCTCCATACCACCTCTCTTTGTACCCAAGTGTTTGTTTAAAAGGAAGTTGGGTACTTTAGTTGCATCCTTTTGTAGCTTTTCCAGTTTAATAGTATTAAATTTGAGGCCCAGAATTAAGCAAGCTGAAGAGATGGATTTGTATGAAAGGGTTAGGATCATGGTCCTTGTGTTCTGGATTCGTTTCTTTTTTAATATAATCTTTACTGAAAGTTTTTACAGCAATAAGAATAAAATGCAAATTAAAATGGAACATGTCTTAAAGTTCCTCACCATTTTCCTATAGAAGACAGCTTCTCTTCATAGCGGTAGCCCGACATCTCAATAAGCTGGCTGTCATAACCCTAATATCCCTCCAGATATGTTACTGTCATTTTACATCTCATCAGACAAAGGAGGGAAAGGTGCAGCATACTGTTTGCTATTTTTTGTTATTGGCCAGCTGGGAGAGAGACAAACTGCCATTAACAACAGGAAACCAGAAGCCTTGTTCAAAATTGCCACCCAGGAAGAAATGGTGATCTTGCCTGATTTGAGAAGAGAGATAAAATTAAATTAAATTAAATTATATCCTTGCATCTTCATTGGTTCTGATTTTCCTCTAGACCAGAGGCAGTTCTTTCTCAAATCCCTTGGCCTATTCTTCCTTGAAGAGATACTTTCCTCCTAAACCTGGATTTTCCTAAATGAGACATGAACATTTCATGGCCCCTGGACCATATCTGGCCCTTTGGGTGTCCCTGCCCAATGTGTGTGAACTAAATCGGAAATCAGAAATCAAATGTAAATAAATGTAGGCCATGCATCCAATAGCAGCAATAGCACTTAGACTTATATGCCACTTTACAGTTCTCTACAGCCTTCTCTAAGCAGTTTACAGAGTCAGCCTCTTGCCCCCAGCAATCTGGGTCCTCATTTTACCCACCTTGGAGGGATGGAAGGCTGAATCAACCTTGAGCCTGGTGAGACTCGAACTGCCCAATTGTGGTCAGCCGTCAGTCAGCAGAAGTAGCCTGCAGTTACTTCACTCTAACTAACCCCTGTGCCACCATGGCTCATGTACAACTGCATTGCTTTTATTTTGAAGGCGCTTGATGATTTTTGTTTCCAATTAATGTATATGTGTGTGCATGTGTGCCTTTGCACATTTGTAGCCCTTTTGGTTTGGCCTTCCACAATAGCCCCGATTTGTCATGTGGCCCCTTGGGAAAATTAATTGCCCACTCCTGTCCTACATTGATTGTGAAAGTGTAAAAAAAAAATTCCAATATTCAGCTGTATACGGAGGAAGATCATTCACAAGGCGTATCTTTTAATTGACTTGGATAGATACTGCCTTCACTGTGACACTTTTTGCACATCACAGACAACATTTAATTTTGTAATTGCTGTTGTAGCAGTACTAAACAGAAATGCGTACCATCATAATTAACTTTGCTGCACAAGAGAATAATAGGTAATTTAAACTCTGCGTGGGTTGTTTTATTTTTCCTGCTATAAATTGAACCTCTAAATTGTTGTTTCATATGCCCTAATCACATACTTCAGAAATAATTAACTCTCCTCCTCTCTCAATATACACAAACACTTTTGGTAGTCACCGAAACATAAATGTTTTTGGAGGGAGATGTTTGTAGCTTGAATATGATTTTCTGCCATATTGATATAGAGCATCTATTTGGACAGTGCTGTAAAAATATTTCCAATGTCTTGCTTCTGACGGTGTTAACTTCTCTTTGTGGCATCCTCCAGTTGTGTGGACAAAATGCCAGAAATCTTTGCGGGGTCCATTTTGGCTGGACTACAACTGTATTCGGAGATTTAGATCCCTTTAGATTGATGATTTTGTGAGAGAACTTGTTCCAATGTCTGGAAAATACTAAAACATCCTAAAACACACAAGCAGAGTTTTGATACAGCACACTAAAGATCCATTCTCAAGAGGCTTTTGGGAAGCTGAGAAGGGAGGACCAAGCAATATCCTTTGTTGTTGTTTATCCTTTCTATAATTACTCTTCTGTGCCTCTCTTGGAGGCTCAATATAAGAGGAGCTATTACAGCCATGGTAGTTGTTTTTGAGGGGGGCCATACTCACTCATGGCTATTGCTGCATGTTATGGCAATGGGCTGAAAAAAATTACACTGTGTGGATCCAGCTTTTCTTCCTTCATCTTTCCTAGACAGAACATTTTAAATGGAAAAGGCTGAGTGGCTTCAGGGGGGTCAACTGATTTCCAATTCCGAGGGCAAATGCACAAGTGAATGCACACACAGCCTTCACAGCCCCGTTCTTCGTGGTTTCTTTGCCCTATATTCAAAAAGGCTCAGGCGCATCCAGTTCAAAGCATCAGGTAGCTGGGAATGAGAAAACCTGCCTGGGTCTTGGGAGACAGAGCAGAAGAAAATAGGATAAAAAAAGAAGGAAAAAAATGACTTTCTTGCCATTCTGGTTCTTCCTGGCAACAGAAGAGTTAAAACTTCCTCTTTTGCCACTTCTCTGATTTAAGCATCTTCCTGTTCACCTACCCCGCCCCCACCCCCAATTTTGCAGCTGCTTGGCCAGCCTCCAGATTCCCAAGCATGGCTTTCCATCAAATATCCATCCGGCTCTTAGGAGAGAGAGGTGAGGGGTGAGAGAGAGGATTTTTAGAAAACTGCAGCCAGCCAAAACTCATCAGAGGAGGAGGGAGGAGGAGGAACTGAATAGGAAGTGCCAACCTACTTATTAGAAACTGTCAAGTTGAAAATCCACATCCCTGAGCATTGCTATTCACACCTAGCTCCAGCTTAAAAGTTACAAATGATAGTTAAACAGCCCAAAGTTAAAACACCGAGTTTTCCCACTGAGTTCCCCACTCGACCAATTTGTATGCAGTTAGTCCTCGAGTTACAACTATTCATAATTTAGGGACCATTCAAAGTTGAAACAGTACTGAAAACAGTGGCGTATGTCCATTTTTCACACTTATGATCATTGCACGACTGTGGTCATGTGGTCAAAATTTGGACACTTGGCAACTGGCATGTATTTATGATGGTTGTAGTGTCCCTGGTATCATGTGATCCATCTCCTTTTGCCACCTTCTGAGAAGCAAACTTAATAGGGAAGCCAGATTCTCTTAGCAATTGTTTCACTAACTTAACACCTGCAGGGATTCACTTAACAATTGTGGCAAGAAAGATGGTAAAACGGGGCAAAATTCACTCTCTTGCTTTGCAAAAGAAATTTTGGGCTAAATTGTGGTTGTAAATCGAGGATAACCTGTATGTACTTATAGCTGTACTTGATCCAGGGCATGTCTTTTGGAGGTAGAGAGAGAGGGACTGGGAGAGCAACACAGTGTGTTGTTTGGGAAGAACCAGCTGCTTAACAGCTTGTTACCAATCAAGAAGGATGATTAATTTTATGTTTTCACTTCTGGCTGATTTCATGAGATCGGGGTCCCCAAACTTGGCGATTTTAAGACTTGTGGACTTCAACTCCCAGAATTCTTCAGCCATCATGGTTGGCTGAGGAATTCTGGGAGTTTAGCCCACAAGTCTTAAAGTTGGCAAATTTGGAGACCTCTGCATTAGATTGACAAGAATTTCAAATTCTCAGTTGTTTAATAGCAGAAGTGAGAAAACTTTATTTCTCCCCATACATAACTCCTAAACTGAAAGAAAGAAGATTTGAGATACCAAGTAGTTTGGGCCTTTTTGAGTGTAAGAAATAAGAGATCAATTTATTTCTGGTGTAAAATAAAAACTAAACTGTCTCAGAGGAAACAAATCCTCTGAATTGGTTCAGAGATTATTTAGCTCTAAATAGGTGTCCTTTCCAACTGATTTAAGATACTTGACAAAAACAAAATATAACCAGGTCCCAATTATTCTTATTCCTGTATTCCCCTTTATTTCAAGTGAGGGTTGTAACTGGCCAGAAACAGGCCAATGACTCACACAGCAGGTTGATGTACAAACACTGCAAGCTGATGAAGGATATAAGGAAGATGTATGATTACATGCAGATCAAAGGAATGTTAAAAGTCCTGTTTACCCAAACTGGTTTAAAACCTGGCATACTGTGTCCCAGACATCTGGAGATCTGCAGGGGAGGGTAAAAAAAAAATTAAAAAGAGAGTAATAAATGTAAAAAAAAATGGGCAAGATGTTGATTACATCGTAGATACATCTTGTCCTTCTTAACGACTGATCTTTAGACTTTCTTTGCAGTAAAACATATTCCTTTATTCTCACGAACAATGAAATGTCCATTGGTCTAAAAACACTGAGGGCCGGAGGCTGTGAGTCGTACCATTATGGGTAAATGCCATTATAATGTCTTTATTAAAATGAATGTGCGGTATCAAAATAAATCACATGGCTGAATGAAAAAAAAAATCTGTGGGAAGAACCATACTATCTCCACAGTATTGGCTTCTTAGCACTATACATTTCCAGCTACATAAATATGCTGCAGGGAACATGGACGTACCCAGTGGTTTGAGAACTTAACCTTTAGCCTTTAATTTAAGGGAGGATTTTAAAAAATCTCTGTGTGGTCATCTCCACATTCTGTCTCTTAGCTTTACTGCCAGAGGCAATTTTTAGCTTGGCTGGTCCCTGACAGTGATCGTTTTCTCTTCTTTTTTAGGCAAAAAGTCTATTTTTTTCTTCTCCTCAACTTTGCAGTCAGTTCTTCTGGACAGGTTTGCTCTGGAAGCCATTTCTTCAGGCAGTTCCCAAGCCAGCTTTGGTTTCTATTTTCAATATTTAGGGGGCAGCTAAAAAAAAACATCAGATGTTAGACAAAAGTATAGTTTGGTCAGTTCCTCCACCAAACCATTGGCCTGGATTTCTGATGATCTTTAACGAACTTCAGCAAACAAGTATGTGTTTCATATAAGGGTTTGGGGTGATAGGGAACAAACGTATAGGTAGTCCTCAACTTAACGGCCCAAATTGGAAGCAGGATTTTAGTCAATACTGTCATTAAGCAAATCATCACATAGTCGCACTTGATTTTACAGTGACTTTTAGTATGATTGTGAACAATGGTGGGATTTAAAAATGTTTACTATGGTTCTGTGGACGTGGCTTGGTGGGCGTGGAAGGGGAAGGGTACTGTAAAATCTCTATTCCCTCCCCACCCCACTAACCTGCTTTCCAGTTCCATTTTCCTGGGCAGGAGGAGCACAGGTCCTAAATCACTTTGAGAGGGAGGGAGGGAGGGAGGGAGAGAGAGAGAGAGGCTTTGAACCACCTCTGTGTACCTGAGTCAATTTGCAAGACTTTCCGCAGTTAAGAACAGATTTCATGTGAAATACTGGGCAATTCCATAGCTGAACGTCCCAAGCAAATGTGCTCCCTTTCACAAAATACTATTATCTATTTTCCAAAAGACTATGTTCTTCGACCTGGAGGGCATCCTGTCTCTTTAAATTTAGCTCCTAGGATTTCTGGCCAGGAAACTTTTTATGTAGGGCTAGATAGTGGAAGTACTGGACAGGCCCAATAAATCAAGACTGGCTTATTCATTTGTTTAACTGCTGTCGTCCAACGAGACTGCATCCTGCATATTTATATTTGCTCATTGTTTGGCTACGGAAAAAAGAAGCAAAGGCGCTGAGATAAGAAAACCAAGTTTGTAATGCAGTCTCTCGATGCAGATAGCTGGCGAATAAACAGCCACGTCCTTCAACCGAAATAATGACAAAATGATAGCAAGAGTCTGAGGAAAGCTATAACGGCGATGATGGGAGATGCAGAACGGTTGGCTAGAATGGATGAGTTTTCACCTCCCATCTGCTACTAAAGCAAGCCGAGTCACAAGGAATTGTAGGAATTGTGATCCCAAACATCTGGAATTGCCTAGTATTGGATTAGGGGATGTGACTGGGTTCAAAATGATTGGGGGGAGGAAACGTAACAATCGACTTTGTTTTTGTTTTGTTTTTGCAGATGCCTGGCCTTGGGTGTTGCTATTAAGACTGGAAATAAACAAGCTGGCTTAGGTCAGCTTCTAATTAAATTTGGTCCTTGAAATACAGAGTGTCTTGCTCAGATAAATTATGCTAATGACACGATATGCTTTCACCAGTGCACTAGCAGACCTGAAAAGATGCTCGGCAGCTACTTCATCTTAGCCTCTTTAGCTGTCTTATTTTCTCTTCGTTGGTTTTAAGATTGGGGATAGAAGAAGCAGTAGGAAATCTTGGAGGGGTATTAAATGGAGGATAATTGCTGGACTCCATTTCCATCAAATCCCAGAGGGCAGGCAGAGCAAATGTACAGCAGAAGCCCTGTTTAGACTACATCTTGACTGTCCAGGTCAAGGAACAATTCTGAAAGAGGTATCTTTTGACTGTTTGCACTAATGTTATTGACACTGAAGACTTGTGATGGGATGTAGTGAGGAGCTGGATCCCCAGGAGAGAGGGGTTGCGTTCCAGAGATGCAAGGGGGCAATTCAGCCCATATGTTATGTGCGAGAGAAAGAGGGTGAAGATAGCCCCTTCCTAATAGTTCACAGTATATTATAGATATGGATAATAGGGTTCTCAATCCGACAAGATAGTAGGTAAACAATAAAGACATCAGCCTGGAAGAATCACCCTTTGTCATTCTTGGTTTTGACCTGGCAAGGCTTTCGATACTTTAGTTCAGGGGTGTCCAACCTTGGCAACTTTAAGACTTGGGAACATCAACTCCCATGGTTGGCTGGGGAATTCTTGGGGAGCTTGGGGAGACAAACAAGCCCCCTCATCCTTAAGTGATGGCGAGGGAGCCTTTCGCATCTTCAGGGCTGATAAAAGTTCTCCCGGCTCACGTCTTCCCCTTAGAGGAGTGGTAATGAACTCTTATTTGCAATCTGAAGTTGATGGGGACACGTGTAAGAAAAAGTGGGTTTGAGGAATGACCAGCAAATGGTAGTAGCGTGGTAGAGCTCAGACTGGGTTCGAATAATTGCACTGTCAACATGGAAGAAGAACAGAGCTTTAATAGGAGGAAGCAACATGCTTTCCTGTTGTAAATTAGTCCATCTTCTTTCAGATTCTGCCCAGGGTTGTGATTTATAAACCCCGTCTCCCAGACACAATGGAAGTCTTATCCAGAGCCAAATACAGAGTGGTGATTCAGAGAGATACCGGCCCTTGTCTACTGCACTTTGTGAGTTGACATACTACCTAGCCTGCTGAGCAGGGAGCCTTTGCACAGGTCTGCAAAGGACTTTGCTGATAGAATAACTTCTGTCTCTCTTTCAGCTAGGACTTCACATTCAGAACAGGTGCTGATGAGATGACAGAGATAGGCAATGCTCCAGAAATGCATGATTTTTCAGTTTCTGAAGCCTAAGTGACTTGATGGACAGGTTGCTTGGAGGAGTGAGGCCAAGCTCACACATTTTGGACCTGCGCCCATCTTGGCTGACTATGAGGAATGGAAATGATAAATCTTTACTTAAAACTGTGCTATGTTCTAAAAAAAGCTGATTGTCAGAGACTTTATTAAAGTTCCCTCCTGCCATTTTACATGATGTATCAGCTTCTTGTAACCTTTTTTTACGTGTTGGCATCACATGCCCGAGTTTTTCTTGGATTAATCTAATTATTTTGACCCACTATAAGCTGAATTCAGATCTACAGGTAGTCCCCAACTTACAACCATTCAGTTAGTGGCCTTTCAAAGTTACAATGCATTGGGGAAAAAATGGTTATGACCGGTCCTTGCACTTATGAACCATAATGAAACAAACAACATGTTAAAAAGTTATGATATTTATGTGGTTACTTACCAAGAACATCTAAATTATATTCAAGTAACCAAAATATTTGTACAATCCCCAAGGCATGTCACAACTTTTGAGCACCCCTAATGTTTGGAAATTTAAAACTGAAAAATTGGACACACCCTACCATTGCAGCATCCCCACAGTCATGTGATTAAAATACGGTTGCTTGGCAACCAGCCTGTTTTACAATGGTTGCAGCATCCCTTGGTTACGTGACTGCCATTGTTTGCGGCTTTCAACAAGAAAAGTCAATGGAGAAAGGTGGATCTATACGATCCACTTAACAGCTGCAATAATTCACTTAGCTATAGCAAAAAAAAATAAATCATAAAATTGGCCCTGCCTCATTGCTTACTTCACAATGGAAATTTTGGTCTCATTTGCAGTTATGAGTCAAGGACTACTTGTACCATTATTTTAATAAAGCTTTTCAGCATCTTTCCTTTCCTTGCAGCCATTTCTTCCCAGCTTCTTGGGCTGCTTCTGTTGATTGGCAGCTGTCATTGTTCGATAATCTTTGTGGATGATACAGTGATAACCTCTGCATTAGGGTCAAAAATAGTGTGGCAAGGGGGTGTGAAAGCAGCCAACATCTGGAAAAGCAAAAGAAAAGGCATCGGGATTTGAGCAGTGGGAAGAAAGGAAAGATACACCAATGTACACAAAGAGCAACCATTCAGCCTTCCTTTCCCTGCATGGATGGAAGCAGAGGAACAACCAATTGGTGCCTGTAATGGTTGCAGTCCAAACAGAGTATTGACCATCTCCTTTGCCAACCCTGTTCAATCCAGGCTTGATTTTCTGAAGCTGGCTTAAGCAACAGCCAAGTGCAGCCCTAGAAACAAGCAGCTTATGCTACATTGCAAAACTGTCTTACATTATTCCAGCAGTCTAATAAAAGGGCAGAACCCACATAGTTTGGAAAATGTAGAAGATAAGCAACTGATTGTTCTGCAATTTAGAGACCACATAACTTTGCGCTTTGATCAGTTGTCCTGGCTTCTGGTTCACTCTGGAGTACTGTTCATCATGCTTGGTTCTTCTCTATGAAACTCTTAAACTATTTGTACCCGAAATAGTTAAAGGCCTTGTCCCATACATATCTGCTCCTAATTTTCAAATCCCAGAAAATCTTCTGCAAAGAGGTCTTTATCATGCTTTCAGTCAGCAATGAAAACAATTTTTGTTATGGTTTTGTTTTTGATATTTTCTCCTGATTGCATTGTGATGAATGTGTTGGCTTCTGATTTATTAATTTTATTCCCAGATATAGCTCTCTTAGATTTACTTTTTTATTTGATTCTTAGACACATTACATTTTATTGCATTAATTAATTTATGTCTTTGTATGCAATCCCCAGGGATCATCACCAAGATGGTGAATTATACATTATATTTTTAAATAGTTTTGTCTAATGGTTGGACATTGTCTCCATCACTGAAACTGCCAGAAGGTGTTTACAAATATGCAGATGACAGTAGTAATAATGGAAAATCTTTATCTGAGTTACTATGTCAAACATCAGCCAAGTTGGGGAGGAAACCTTTCTTGTTTCTACTATTAAATTATGCGATGAGACAATTTTTGTTGAAATTATGGAAGGAGACAACAATTTGTGGGTGCACGACACAACTTCTTGTGATTTTCTATTGTGTTCCCCATCTACTTACTACCCAGTTTTTCTCAACCTTAGTAACTTTGAGATGTCTGTGTTACAACTCCCAGAATTCTCTAGCCACCATGCCAGCTGGGAAATTCTAGGAGTTGAACAGTGGTGGGATTCAAACATTTTTACTACCAGTTCTGTGGGCCTGGCTTGGTGGGTGTGGTGTGGCTTGGTGGGCGTGGCAGGGGAAGGATATTGCAAAATCCCCATTCCCTCCCCATCCCACTAACCTGCTTTCCAGCTCCGTTNATTCCCTCCCCATCCCACTAACCTGCTTTCCAGCTCCGTTCTCCTGTGCAGGGCAACCAAAGAAGACCCAACCGATCAGCTGGGACTCGGGAGGCGGAGCATAGATGGGGGCAGGGCCAGTCAGAGGCGGTATTTGCCGGTTTTCCGAGCCACTCAAAATTTTCACTACCGGTTCTCCAGAACAGGTCAGAACCTGCTGAATACCACCTCTGGAGTTGAAGTCAGACATCTTAAAGTTGCTAAGGTTGAGAAACCCTGCCTTTGGCAGTGATGTGTATTCTTGAACTCTACCATGATGTATTTGTGTCAAAACCACTGATCTTGTTTTCTTCTTTCATCCAAAGGACACTTTGGCTGCCTATCCTTGTGGTTCAGACCACACTCCCAGTCCCATGGCGAGTCGAGTACCACTTGAAGCAGTGCCAGTACTGGAAAAATCAGATGCCCGACTCACTGCTGTGGCTGCCAGCATCGAAGATGGACACATGGTTGTTTTCCTGGGTGACAGCCAAGGCCGACTACACAAGGTAGTTACCTCAGACCTGAGAGGAAGGCCTGCCTATATAAAGTTTTTATTACTTCTCAAAGTTGGGTTTTACAGCCAAGAAGAGGATAGCTCTCTATATGCCTTGCCTCAGCAGAAACCTAAGTCCATTTGAGGAAAAAAATATTACGAACAGAAGAGAATGTTTGTAGCTCAGGGTTGAACTGTGGGGTTCTAGGTGTTCTCTGAGCTTGATGGTTTTCTTGAAGACTTTTCATTACTTAGATAGGTAACATCATCAATGCTAGTAGAGAGTGGGGTTTGCTCTCTGTTTATATACAAGTGGTTTGCCCCGTCAGTCTTGGTGGAGTGTTCTTGGTGGTTCCTTGATTAGGCTGTTGTTTACCCTTTGTTTGTTTGTCTGTGTCAGAAAACATTCATTATAGAATGAATGCAGGGGTGAATAGCCTAAAATGTATAAAAAACATTTGTGGTTAAGAAAAACCCACAGAGATAATAATTCAAATTATTCAGGCTTCTGAATATAGGCATGTAGTGGTTAAGATATGTGACCAGAATTGAAGAGATTTAGATTCAAATTTCCCCAGAATTAACTGTGATAAGGTTTTGGGAATGCAATATAGGCAGTTCTCACTTAACAACCCTAACTGGCAATTCAATTGCTAAGCAAAGCAGTTCTTAAGTGAAACATCACATAATCTGGTTGCTTAGCTATGGCAGTTCCAGAAGTCCCAGTTATTGTCATGAACCAAACTCTGCATGGTTGTTAGGTAAAGATTCATCTTCAATCCAAGCCGTTCCTGTCTTGGTGAACCATAGCTTCGAGCTTTGGTTCTTCCAAGACGAGATGCTTTCAGAGGATTACTAAGTCAAAAGAGGCCAACTCTGACTAGCACTGATGATGTTACCTACTTTGGGTAACAAAATGTCTGCAAGAAAACAACCAAGCTCAGAGAGCACCAAGGACCCCTCATTTCAATCTTGAGCTACAAATACTCTCCTTTATTAGAAGCCAACTCATTTCTTCTGTCCTATGTGAACTGCCTCCAGTTCAGTACCTCCTAACTGCCCCCATCTTCCCTTTCCCTCATCTCTGCCTGGAACGGCATGGCCAAGGTGAAGAGGCTGCTGTATTCCACCCTGCCTCCTGCCCCCCCAGAAATGGGGACAGTGGTGAGAGGTGGTGACAAGCCCACTGCCCCTGTGCTGTCTCTTGGACAACAACAACAAGAAAGGCTGCAGAGAAGAGCAACAAGGATGATTAGGGGACCGGAGGCTAAAACATATGAAAAATGGTTGCTGGAATTGGGTTTGTCTAGTTTAATGAAAAGAAGGACTAGGGATGACATGATAGCATTAGATAATGTTCCAACATCTCAGTGGCTGCCACAAAGAAGAAGGGGTCAAGCTCTTCTCCAAAGCATCTGAAGGCAGGACGAGAAGCAATGGGGGGAAACTAATCAAGGAGAGAAGCAACCTAGAATTAAGGAGAAATTTCCTGACAGAACAATTAATCAGAGGAACAACTTGCTTGCAGAAGTTGTGGGTGCTTCATCTCTGGAGGTTTTTAGGAAGAGATTGGACAAACATTTGTCTGAAATGTTATAGGGCTGTGATGGTGAACCTATGGCACAGGTGGCACACAGAGACATTTGTGCGGGCACCCAAGCCCCAACCAAACTTATCCACACTGAGTATGCACATGCCTCCCAGCTGATTTTTGACCCGTTTGAGGCTTTTTTTGTCCTCCCAGAGGCTCGAGGGAAGCTTCGGCAGCCTCTGGGGGCCGAAAAACAGGCCCATTTCATCACTTCCTGTATTTCCGGAAATACCGGAAGTGACAAAACGGGCCCATTTTTTGGCTTCCAAAGGCTGCCGAGGTTTCCCTCGAGCCTCTGGGAGGACGAAAATCAGCTGCACAACTTCTGCAGGCAAGTTGCAGGTAAGGGGGTGGCGTGGGAGGTATTGCATGCACATGTGCAGGGGGTGTGGTGGGGAGGGCATGTGCAATTTTTGGCCCAGGAGCCCAAAAAGATTAGCCACCATTGTTATAGAGTCTCCTGCTTGAGCAAGGAATTGGACTAGAAGACCTCCGAAGTTCCTTCCAAACTAGTTATTCTGTAACAAGGTCTGTTGGAGATGATGGCCAGGAATCAGCAGTAATGGGGTGCTGTGAGGACTCTGCCAACGCTGGGCTTAGTCCTGCCTCCAGGAAGCATGGAGGACATAGGAGGAAGATAGAGCATCCTGTTCATCTCGTCCATGCCACTCAGGGCAGCCAAAAGGGGAGAGACAGTGAGCAGGGAGATAAGCAAGAGATTGCCACTATTATCAATGTTCAGTGGTTGTCAGATGCCTGAATTTTGATCACTTAATTGTGGGGACACATCATTTCAGGGGTGGTAAAATGGAGGACTGGTCATAAATTTCATTTTTTTTTCAGTGCCATTGTAACTTCAGACAGTCACTACATGAATGATTGTTAAGCGAGGACTAGCTGTAAGTGAAAATCTCCATGCATACTGCCTTGAACTCCCAAAGAAAAATGATCACTATGTAGTGGATAAAGGAATATAGTTTCTTTATACTCTCACATACATGCTTGGCTAGTTTCCCTAATCATTCTATTGATTCTACCTCGGGCCATATTAAGGGCCACATCCGGCTTTCAAGCAAAATAAAACAGCTCACAGATGTCTAGAAACTTGAGATGCTTCTGCAAACTGAGCGAATTCTGAGAATTCACAGCTTCATCAATGACCAGAAACTTGAATAAAAATTAGAGTCTGGGATTCCTCAACTGGCACCAACATCTCTGTTTGTTGTAAATCATAGAAACATGCATTCTGTTATTATTATTCTGTTACATATCCCTAAATAATTTTTCTTCTTTTTTGACAATACCGGCAGGTGCAGAAAACTCTGCCCTGCAGTGTATATTTGATAAAATGTACAGTTTCTTTGAAAAGTAGGTAGATTTCTGAATTCGGAAAATTCACTGAGTTCATTTTTCCACATATAAATAACTTGCGATATGAACCTTGATTTGATGTATCGCTGCATTAGTGGCAATGACATTTAATACAACCTTGACTCAAGATTTAGAATGACACTTTTTTCCCTCTGTTAGCACCCAGAAATGCTTTCTTTCCTTTTTTTTTTTTTTTTAAANTTTTTTTTTTTTTTAAAAAAAGGAAGATTTTGCAATCCAGTATGGCAATTATTTTGGGTGGGTTCATGAAAAGAAGAAATTTACAGTAGCTGGTATGCAGTTTCCATATTATAAATCAGAAAAGTGAAACTGCAAGATCATCATAGATGTCCAGACTGAAGCTCAGTTGTCATTTCGCTTGACTGTCCTGTCAGACAAAAAGACGTTCTGAGGCTTTGCAGGACAGGTAATCCTTCCTTACCGTTGTCATATTCAGCTATCCTTCTAAGTTATGACACTGCTGAAAAAGCAGGTTTACAACCGGACCTCGAACTTGTAGCATTACAGCATTCCATGGGCATGTGACTACCATTCATATGCTTCACACCTGTCTCAGCTTCCGGCAGTCACAAGATCACCATGTGTGAGCTTGATTCAGAGTAGCAAAAGCAATGGGGAAAGCAGCAGGAAATCAAAAGTTGTGGCCACATGATGTTGCACGTAATAATTATCCAATGATTTGCTTAACAACCACAGCTGAAAGTGATGCCATAAGTTGGGCACCATCCAGAGATGGTATTCAGCAGGTTTTGACCAGTTCTAGAGAACCGGTAGTGGAAATTTTGAGTAGTTTGGAGAACCAGCAAATACCACCTCTGACTAGAGATTTTACAGTATCCTTTTCCTCTCACGCCCACCAAGCCACGCCTACAGAACCGGTAGTAAAAAAAATTGAATCCCACCACTGGCACCTTCACGTGCTGTTTCATTTTACAGCTGTATTGGCTAGTGATGGAATTGCCAGTCCCAGTTGTGAGTATGTGAGGACTACCTGTACCACACAGCAGTATCTTTTTCAGCTGTGCCAAAATTATTCATATATCTGATAATGTCATCACTCAAAGAATCTTGTTTTTGTCTTGTTTTGTGAAGACCGATGTAAGTACACACATAGTGGCACTTGCATGGTGATCCTTAACCATTTATTGTATTCTGTGTAAAAGGCAACCCAACTTTGTAATGGCTCTGGGCAGCAAAAAATAAAAACACTCACCAATTGCAGGTGACATACAATTGAAAAACAGCAAGTATCCAGAAATAACAAGCAGTTTTCCAGATCCTTTAGAACAGGGGTGTCAAACTCAAGGTTTGGGAACTGAAACCTGCCTATGGGGGTGCTTAAATCTGGCCCACAGGGCCAGCCTGGAAATATCAAAGGACCAGCCTGCAGCCTGTTTTCGGCCTCCCCGGCCACGTGCAGTCCCCCCCCGTGCCCCGTTTTGGCCAGCACGGTGCTGCAAGAGGCATCTGTCCCATCTCCCTCCCCCCTGTGCTCCCCCCCTTGCCAGCCTACGCAGGAGAACAGCAATGCTGGTCTAGCCCTCAAAGAAATCCAGTTTGACACCCCTTCTTTAGCCCCTTTTGAGATGAGAGTTAGACAAATCTCATGGGGGGGTGGTATTCCAAAGGGTGAGTGTTGTGACATCGCAGAAGAGATAAAAGTCCTCAATTTATTCTCACAATTGAACTGAAAATTTCCATTGCTCAGCAAAACAATTGTTAAAAATGAGATTTGTCCCATTTTACCACCTTTCTTTCCACAGTTGTTAAACGGAATCGCTGCTCTGGTTAAATTAGTAACAAGTTTGTTAAGTGAATCCTGCTCCTCTATTGACTTTGCCTGTCAGAAGGTTGCCCAAGGTGATCACATGACTCCAGGACATGGCAACAGTCATAAATACAGGACAATCGAAATTTTGATCACATGACCACAGGGATGCTGCAATGATTTATAAGTGTGGAAAAACGGTCATCAGTCACTTTTTTCATTGCCATTGTAACTTTGAACGATCACGAAACGAATTGTCCCCAAAGGTGCTTTTTCAGGGGGCAGCTGGACTTGTTTTTTTTCTTTTGAAGATGTTTGGCTTCTCATCCAAGAAGCTTCTTCAACTCTGACAGGATAGTGGGTAGTGGGTAGCTTCTTGAAAAAGCACCTTTGGGACAACCATGACCTGGATGACTGAGAATCTCTACAGACTTTTCACTAAATGAACAGTTGAAAGTTGAGGTCTACCTTTATCATCATGCACATGTCACCGTCTGCTTCCTGTGGCTCCTCCATGGACACACCTGGTTGCATGGCAATGCTTTTTGCTGTCAGTCTACATGAGTCAGCCCACAGAGAGAACCAACCTTGCTTCATTTTGGGGCATTAGCGCCACCTAGTGATTCTGGGAGTTGAAGTCCACATATTTAAAGTTGGCAAGATTTGAGAAACACTACAGCAGAGGTCTCCAAAAGTGGCACCTTGAAGACTTGTGGACTTCAACTCTCAGAATTCTCCAGCCAGCTATGTCTTCAAGTTGCCGAGGTGGCCAAGTTTGGGGACCCCTGCACTACAGTATGCAATAATTGGTAAAAACTATTTATTACAGCATCTACCATAATATAGCTTAAAATGCAGAAAAACCTATATAACAAATTTTAAAATGATAAGGAGAAAAAGAGCCAAAGGAAAGGTGGAAATCATAACAGCATGAACACAATGTTGGAAGGCTTGGAAGAATAACATGGATTTTCCTTCGACCTGCAAAGAAACTATCTTTCTGAGGAGGATATTCCAATTTCTAGGGGCTTCTTGGCATCCATTTGCAGCACTTCAGGGTAGGAAAATGCAGCTGTCTTTATGTTTTGGGTGACAACATTGTGCAAAGAGGTTTCCTTTGATGGCACCAAACTGTTGAAGATCTGATAGGTTGTTTAAAAATGATAGAGGGGACCAAACTGGGGAGGAAAACCCCTGCAAAGCAGCTGTTACAATGCTTCATTGGCTACAATTCTGATCTGATAGCAGCCAGTAGAGACAGGCAAAATTAAGAACCAGAACCAGCAGAGATTCCAGAAACGCTCTCTATGGGGAAGAAATAATCACAATCCTGAAAGCCTGCATAGTTTTAGGATCCAATCTGCGTCGGTCACCGGGACCAGAGGTTAGTCTTCCATGTTTTCAGATTTGTGCTGGAGTCCGTCCTCAGGAAACGTCTCTCTCACATTCTGGTGAAGAGAAGTTCCCCAAGGATGGATTCCAGCATGAGTCCAAAAACAAACATTTGGTCCCCGTGACCGAGATTGGATCTACAACATTATCCTGAGACCTGTATATTTGCTTTAATCCTGCATAGTTTTCTCTATACCATGTCTTATAGTTAACAGAATCAAGAAGGGGGCATTGTTTTGAGATTTCCACACACCCCCTTGCATTTCCCTCTCCCCCACTCTTAATAATTCATTGTTCCCTTTCCTCTTTCCAAGGCCATTTCTACATTATTTCACATCTGGATTCTCTCTAGGTCACAGGGGTAGGGGAGTGCAAAGGGTTTAATTTGATCTATTTGAACTCATGTCGCAAATCCCACAGGAAGTATGAAAGTTCTGTTTCAAGGGCAGAACAGGTTCTGAGCTGCAATTTTTGTGCTTGGAATTGATGGTAAATAACAGTTTTGTGCTGCAAATGGGACGTTAGGGAAACGTCGTGCTCATAATGGTTTGACACAATGGTTGTACACACTGCTGTTCAAGAAATAGTGGTTTCCTTGGCACGATCTTGCAATAGGTGAACAGATACGGCAACCTTCTGTTTGCTTTTTTACCCACTGAGACAATATTTCTCAAGCCTGGCAACTTTATTTTATTTTATTTTTTAAAATAATTTTTATTCTTTAAAAACAAAAAATACAAAAATCTCATTTCCATTAACAGTTATTGTGTCATTGTATG
>BHFT01021865.1:0-15097 GCA_004320025.1 Laticauda laticaudata
CGGTCCCACTGGCACTTACGGATGCAAAGCAGGATGTAAAACGTTAAAAAAACCTTGCCATCCGTTGGGAAAAACGCTATTGCATCTGTTGTGTACTCACTGCATAATGTGTTTCATATGCTCTATTCCGTCGAGCATCCGGTCCACTGCGATTTCATCCACGCAAGAAAGTTTTGAGCTGCACACAAAATCATTCTGGATCTCAGTATGAGTCCAGCAGCCGTGGTGTTACAGACCTTCTTCACCCTTGGTCTTGGTCCCTTCAACATCATTCAATTGTTCTTCCACCGTGGATGATGAAACAGTCTGGTATTTGATAGCTGCGCCTCATTTCATCACCAGAACCAAAACTTGTTTAGACTGTATTCAAGTTTTATTAACAGAAGGAGAAGAAGGCAGACATCAAGAGCTGTGTGGGTCCGAGGATGGATCGTGGAAGAATGGAATTTGGACTGTTATACCAGTTGATGGTGGAGCTGAGAATGAAAGAACCCTCTGCATTCCATCACTTCATGGCGATGCCATCAGCCAATGTTTTGATGAACTGTACAGCGTTCTGAGACCCAAATGTTGACCAAGCGAGCACAACATCTCCATCCCACCACCTGGAACCTGGACTAAAGGTGGGCAGCCTGACTCGCGCGGAATCTGGCCTCCTGGACCCACATACAGAAAACATGCAGTATGCCGTGGAGGGTGCAACACAACAACATCAGCAAAGTGGTCAGAGTAAGTGGTACAGCGCTCATCGAAGAATACGTGTGGAGGAAAGCCTCCTCCAGTGTGCTTACCATCCGCCAAAAGCACGAGCAGGCTCGGAGGAAAGTTGCAGAACACGTGGTATTATGAGGTGGAGAAACTTTCCCACATGTTGGAGCCATACGATGGGAAGTACAGCAGTCGGGGCCTGAAAGCTGCAGCCAAACTCAGGGTCTCTTATTACCAACTACAAGGGCTTTCTCTTCAGTATCACTTCGTCTTTGGCCATGGTTGATACTAGAATAGCAAGATTCATAAGTACATCGATGGCTTCAGGCACACGGGTCTCCAACCCAGCCTTCAGCATGCGCAGCATATACAACCGGCAAGTGACACTCAAAGGATCGGCTGGAACGGCAACCTCATCATGCGGTTTTCCAGAGTCAGACCCCCTAACACCCAATGACCAGCACAGATGTTGCCCTACTTCATCATGGGTGATGAATGCGTTCTCCCTCAGAAACCACTACCTCATGAAGCCCTACACCTCCAGACTCCTCACCCCGTGAAAGCAGAGGACTTCTTTAACTAAGCAGGGCTGTCGCAGGGCCAAGACAGTGTGTTGGAGAACCGGCCTTTGCACATCCTTGGCCAACAGCGTTCCAGATACTTCTCCACCACCATGCGCAGGCATCCCTCGGGCAGACTGTGAGGAGCATCGTCGGAAGCTTGCGTGCACTCCTGCAAACAATCTCTGCTGACACGTCTACCGACACCATCAGTGTTGCAGAACAGACTTGCTGGACCGTCAATCAAGGGAATTGGGAGACCATGGGAGACACTGAGTTGAAATGGAGGCAAGGACGCTAAAACTGATAGTCACTGGAATGTCAAGGCCCACAGAGCTTTCATGTGAAGGGAAAAGCAGCGGCAACGCTACTGAGACACTGCGTGCAACTCCCCAGCTGGAGCGCAGATGAGTGGCAAGGACAGGCATGATAGATATTATGGATGGCTTTTCTTGAAAGCTTGCTGTCATAACACTGCATGGAGATTGTGCCATGTAATGTTGAGTGGTTCCACACAATGAATAAGGGCCATCCCAACTAAAAACACAGATTAAGGTGGCCGCTTTGGTTTATTTTAAAAATGTTGTTGATACAATGATAATAAATTGTTATTGATAAACAAGGGGCCATACTGATGTTCGGCAGGCTGGGATGGTGGAACCATACAGTTCGCGCAATCTATAGTTGCACTGAGGTTTATCTAATGCCCAGCAACTAATCATTACCGTATCCCACGAAAGCATGAAAGGCTTAACCCTTTTTTCCAACGTTTTCAGCCAACACTTTATAAGTTAAAAAAAATGAACTAAGAGTGTCTTTAAGCAAGATAACCCTTTATATAACTGTCTAGGTAACATTTATAACTCTTATTAAATAAAGCAAAATGAACTCCAAGTAAAACTGTATTAAGTGTCTTAAGCAAGATAATTTCTTATTCAACTTTCTAGGGTAAACCTTTATGACATCTATCTCAATAAGCCCAAAATGAACGCCAAGTAAAGTGTCTTAAGCAAGATACAACTTAATAAGTAACAAACTCAGTCTCTACTGAGAGCCACAATTCTGCAGTTCACTCAGAGTGCATAGTCGCATGGTCTCAGCCTGTTAGCGGGCAGGGACTGTGGAGTGTGCTGTGGCTTGAGTGGCTTCGTCGTCTGAGGCACGCACTTGGGGTGCTTGGCCCCAGCAACAGGGCGATGGTGTATGCCAACGGGGATACGGTGTTTACCGAGGGTATAGCTTTCCGGAGAGTCGTGACTTAGTCCGTGAGTTGCGAGGCACCCCCAACCACTTCATCAAAGGAACTTGAGAATGTGCAGGCAACCTATACGCGTGATGACAGATTGTCCATTGATGGCTTGGACTGTAGGTGTAGTACGGGAAGACGAAGGAAGGTAGGGGTAAGTGGGAGGCTGTCTGGTCTGGCAGCTGGCTGAGGACTGGCGTCTGTGGGCATGCCGATGAACCTGGGCCATGCGACAGGGAAAGGTCTTGTTTTCTGCTGTGGGAAGTCCTGGCTAGTTGTAGCGCCTGGTGTGTTGAGGGGGCTATTGAAAGCCGGTGGAAGGGTGTGACATTGCCTGGGGTGGAGGGAGCAGCCTGGACTGGGATAGGAGCATGCTTCAAGCTGGGTCTATCGAGGTTGTGCAGAAGTGCTGTGACTCTTCCTGCTTCATCACCGGAGCTACTGATAACGGCCTCGGGGAGGTACGCTCGTAATCAAGTATAGCTCAGCGTATGTGATGAACGGGGGCTTCCGGTCCGAGGATAGTATCTCATCTGTGGACCCAGCCTGAGACGAAAGAGTCTGTTGCTGGTCTTTCATTGTGTTCCTGTTGCTCCAACAGCACACTGTGCCGTCCTGGCCCGTCCAGTCTGCCTCTCTGCCTGCATTCCTCTGGAGGCTGGGGTCGGGGGTCGGGGTGGGTTGGGCCTTCATGGTGGCTGCTACTATCTTCCTTCCATTTGTGACGAGGCAGGGCTTCCATCCTCCACGGGCGATCCTCCAAGTCTGCCCGGCATGAGGGAGTTGCAGCATGTCGGGGGGGCGTCTCTTGCCATGGGGCCCTCTGAAGACCCCCTGGCCTGGACAAGAGGGAAAGCTGGCTCCTGCTGGGAGAGGACTGGCTGTCTGTGGACTCTCTGAGGGAGAGAGGGTCTCAGAGAGGGCTGCTGCCATTGTGGATGGGATCTTCACCCTCCAGGATACTGCCCCTTGAGGCCATACATACATCTGCACCGGATCAGTTGAGCTTGACAGCGCCCCCCTTCCCCCCCGGATTTCTTCAGTGTAGCTTGCCATACCAGTGTTGCATGTGCTTCCACCATCCCAGGGAGGACATCTTACGGCAGTGTTTACCCAGGCTCTCTGCCTTTGTCTCTCCAAGCTGGCCTGGCTTGCTTCGTGGTGTTCGCCGATACAGTTCTGTGTGGGCCTTTTCTTCCAGAGGTACTCAATTCTCCCTCACCATTCCAGGACCTCATCACTTCATGGCTCCTCAGACAACGGTGTACTGTTTCCTCTCTCCCTTCTGCTTCCCTTGGCCTTTCTTCTCCCTTCTGCAGGCGGCTTCAGCAGGGCCTTTAGGTGAGGCTTGGAGCAGTAGGGGCGCTTCAGGGGCTTGAGCAGCAAGGCCTTCAGGAGGCTTGAGGCAGCAGGGCGCTTCATGAGGCGCTGAGTAGCAGAGGGGCCTTCAGCAGCAGGGCTTTGAGGGCCTTGGGGCCTGGTCCACCACAGTCAGAGCACAGAGGCAGCAGGCGACGGTCAGTTTCAGGAAGTCACATGCCAAGGGCGGTGTGGGCATGTGCTAGGTTCTGGGCCTTCTTGCAGGGGCTTGAACAAGTAGTCAGTGGCAGGCAGGCTTCCTCTTTTTGCCTGACTGACGAACCATGGTGTGTCTGGCTAGATGTATAATGTGGCAGCACGTCTTTCCGCCTGACTAACCTGACAGGAACAGGCGTATCTCCTTTTATCCTTTTATAATCCGACGGAGCTGACACACATTCATACTCCCGCTATGTGGCAGTGAACGCTTTGGCATCCGATATACATTCCGCCCAGGATCCACGTTTTCCTACTAGGTGTACATGATGCATCCGCTTCATCCGCTATTAATGTTCTAGCCCGCTTCTGGCTTATGCGTCCACTTTGAAATTCTCTCCACCGGAACCGCCTTCGCGGAGGTGTCATCCACTTCAATTGCTTTCATCCCGACAAGATCTACACCCGGCCGGGCTTCCTATGAACATCGCGTTTTAACATCCCCGCTACATTACTTACCCATGTCGTTCTTTTCCCGTTCTTTCTGTTTCTTTTCCGTTGCTGTTTATAGCAAATTTTCACCATTTTTGGATGCGGATGACAACAGATGAGCCACCCCTGAAATTTTTCTCATCCGCTGTGTCCTTTATGCATACGTTTTGCGTCCGTCAGCCAGTGGGACCGGGCCTTAAGGTCTTTAAAATTGATAACCAGCATCTTGAATTCCATCTAAAAATCAATTGGCAATCAATACACCTTTCAATAGTTACATGAGTTCTGTGAACAAGTAAATTCCATTTTACTATGTCCTTTTTTACGTTATAGACAACGATCTCTTGTAAAGCACTATAACTAAAACACTCTTGATGAACATTGCATATAAATGAGAAGATAAGGAAGTTATTGTTTGACTCCATATTTCTTCATATTCTTTCCATTCTAACATTTTTAAAAAAACCCAGAAGGTGTAGCAGTTTCTATAGGGCATCAAGCAATCAAGTACTTCATTCAGTCTCCCAGTTCAATTTGAGTCATGTAGACAAGCATGGGATCTGTCTGCCCCTTTCCAATTGTACCAATAGAGGAGAGTTGAAATGAGGGATCCTTGGTGTTCTCTGAGCTTGGTTGTTTTCTTGCAGATGTCCCAAAGGTGCTTTTTCAAGAGGTAATTAGACTTGTTTGTTTTTCTTTGAAGATGTTTCACTTCTCATCAAAGAAGCTTCTTCAGACCAACTAACAGTCAAAAGGCATGATGAAAACTCTTCAATCTCACAACACATGAAGAGACATGATCATAGTTTCAACTGAGAAACTGTGATCGTTCCAAACCAAGCCAAATCCAAAAAATGTTAAAGAATTCTTGGAAGCCTGGCACTCTGAAAAAATGGCCATCAATAGGCCCACAGACATAAACAACATTTACATGCTGTGCAAAAGAGACAATCAACAACTCCAAAAGAGAATAGGGCCAAAACACCTTCCCTCCAGCAATCAACACCCAGATGAGCATAGTCTAACATTAACATCAGACCAACAATCAAGAAGTAAACAGTATACCGGGGACTTCCGGTTTGCAAGGCTTCGGCAGCGGCAGGAATCCAAGATTGTGCATGGCTTCTGCTGCGCTCGCCACTGGAGTGCCCCCAATCCAGCTGGATTTGGGGGCTATAGTTACCCCGTAGAGGTAACTGAAGATAGGGGAGATCCAGATAGGGTCCAGGGGAATCGCAACCCCCTCTCAGCTGGCTTAACTCCCTTTTCCGAAACGGTGGAGTGGTGGTCAACAATGGCCACCACAAAGAAGCTTTCATCCGGATAAGAATGTGCAGGAGGAAGCTGAGAAAAGTGAACGTTTTTGGCTAACCGGGATAATAAGTAACATTTAAATACTCTGGAATTTAAGTTTCATTAAAGGTACATCGTTCCCGACGAAGACGGAAGAAGCGGCGAATGAAAGTAAAAAGGAAAAGTTTGTTTTCTCACTCTCCTTCCTTATGGTGATAGCAAATGAATGGAGAAATCGGAAAAACCCATTTTGGCATCGGCAGGAATCCTGAAAATTAAAGCCAAGGGACAATAAAGATTTCTGAGCATTGGGAAAAAAAAAAACTTTTTTGCTGTAAGTGGGAAGGGAGAGAAAAAAGAATTAATATTAAGATTGTTGAGGAGGCTGCTTGGAATTTATAAGATCAGAGCTAAAGACTTCTAAAATATATATTTTAAATTGGAGCTTTGTAACTGAACTATAAACCCAGAGAAGAGAAAGTATAAAAAGAAGAAAGTGCTAAATGAAACAGTCCCTGTGTATTTGGATTGCTCGGTGACTTGGGACTTTTGGAAATCATTATTTTGAAAGACTAAAACATTTGGTTGTATAAAAAAACTTTTCACAATGGCACTACTTGTTGATGAACTTGAAAATTGAATTTAAAAAAGCTAAAAGGAAAGGGCAAGAAGGGAAGGGCTCTTCTGGATCTGTTTTTTCATTTTTTAGAAATGGCGATTTCTACCTACCAAAACTACAAGAACAAGAAAGACTGTGATGAAGAAGAAGCCATCATTAGAACAAAACAACTTTAGCTGGGGAAGAAAAGGGAAAGAGGGGAAAGAGAATGGAGAATTTAGACTTTAAAAAAACAAACAAAAAGGGAAAAATAAAGGTGAAAATTGAAACAATGTCAGAAAGCAACAGAAAAGAGGAATACAGAAGAAGGTGGAGATTAAGAAGTGGAGATAAGAAGACAAGGGGATAAAAAGGCAGGATTGGAGAAGAAAGGAAGGGAAAAGGGAGAGAAGTCACAAAGGTTAAAAACGATGTAAAGAAACAAGATTATTCAGAGATGGTGGGGTAAAAAAATTGATTAAAAAAGAGATTCTGCAAAAGTACATAAGATTGTATTGTTGTATTTATATTTGAAATAATGTTAGAAAACTAAATTTAATAATCGAGCTTAATTTGCTATGGATTATTGTTTTATTATTTTATAAACTGTTACTCTTTTTTATTTTATATATAGTTTGTAGCTTTAGAATGTATTAAGCAGAATCAGAATGAAAAGTATATATTATTTAAGTGTTTAAATTTGGGAAAGATTTTAAGGCGTCACACTTCAGTCAGTGATTACAGGAGAAATTTGTGTTAATGAGAAAAGATAATAGAAAATTGAAATAGAACAGACAAAAGATATACGCATAATGATTTTAAATTGGAGATGAAATAAATAAATAGAATTAAGAGAGTGAAAAGAGGGGAGAAGCTATATAGAAAATGTAGAATGCTAAATAAGATATGAAATGGGATAAAAAGTGAGAATGAATCCGAATTTATGTCTGTACAAAAAGATGTAACCCAGGACTAAACCACTTTCCAAAAAGAAGTTTTATGTTTTTATGTTTTGTGTTTTATTTGTGTATGTTTGTTTATTGAAAATCAATAAATTTTTTATGAAAAAAAAAGAAGTAAACAGTATACCAATCAAGGAACTGCTAAATATGCTAACAATAAACAGTCTGACCAAAGAACATCCAAGATCACTCCAACCAACACTGACAGGGCAAGCCACTAAGAATATAAATTGAGAGCAAATCTCAATCCTTACTAGCACTGATGATCTTACATAGTTTGAGGAATGAAATATCTGTAAAAAAAAAACCAAGCTCAGAGAGCACCAAGGATTCCACATACCCCTTTTCCATTTATGTTTGGCTGAATCCAATATAAACTGTAGCCCTGATTTTTTTTTTTTTTAAACAAAGCTTCCAAAACAATATGTAAAATTTTATGTTAGAGACTAGNAACTGTAGCCCTGATTTTTTTTTTTTTTAAACAAAGCTTCCAAAACAATATGTAAAATTTTATGTTAGAGACTAGAATATACTATTAATATTATGTATTTCTTTTTCTCATATGCCACTTTGGCAATTTAGACAAATCTTGAATCCAGCGTAGATTAGGAATTACTGCTAATCTTGAAATTGTCTTCTTTCAAAAGCGTTTGGCTGGCATTTGGCAACTGCTTGTTTTTTGTTTGTACTTTTGAGTCAAGTGTTGACTCCTGGCAATTACCTGGACAAGTCTCTGCAGTTTTCTTGGCAAGATTTCAGACGTGGTTTGTCATTGTCTGCTTCTTAGGGCTGAGAAAGAGGGACTGGCCCTAAGAGAAAAAGGATGACTGCTTTAGGCATGTCTAGAACTCACAGGCTCCTGTTTTCTAACCTGGTGCCTTACCACGAAACCAATATGACTCTTAACTGCTTGAGGTCACATAATTGTAAATAAATGCTTATTTTGTTTCCCTAATTAAAATGTTTGAAAATTAACTTGTACAGAGTCATTTAAGTTTAAGATACCAAATAAATGCAAATTGTATGCTTTAAAAGTACTAATGCCACATTTTAAACTCAATCTGCCAGCAAAAACAAAAAATCCAAACAAGTTGGAGGTTCTGCAAGTATGTTGCAGCGAGGGGAGGGGAGGGAAGACAGCTTCTGTTCAGAATTCTAGCCATTCTTTTCTTCTACTCTTCTGTCTCCATGTCCATTTTTAATAACTGCAGATCTTGGAATTAGTGGAGCATGCCAATACCTTTCTTTTGTGCATCAGTGGTGTAACTTCAGTTAAAATTGTAAGGGTACGAAAAAGATATTAGCAGAAGTACAGAATTTTAGGACTGAACTTTCACAAAATAAGAACTCCAGTAGAGTATAAGAGCCAAGATAAATCCCAAGTCCTCTTTTTGGTGGGGGAGAAATGGAGAGGGTTTAGAAGTAGGGTATAGGATCTTCTGATGCCTGCAGTGACTTAATATTTAATATGCCATAGATATTATAAGCCTGGCAGCTTTAGGTCTCCATTGGGAGGCTATTAATTTTGCCTTTTTCTCTGAATAATCATTAAGTCTATAGTTGGAACATGGTTAATTATTTCTTTTCTCTCATCGTTGACATTTCTGCTTAAAAGTTGTTTTCACCTTCTAATCCGACCTGTCTCTTTTCTTCCTTTTCTCTCATCCAGCAATCTTCAGCCCACATCTTCAGGCATCATGCTGGCACTTAGCTAAGATGGCTTGGTGTCACCATTTTTCCTCCTTGGACTGGTCATCTGCCTCACCTTTCAAACCTGTTTTCATCGTAACTTCCAGAGTTTTACTTTTAGATATCCCTGACTTTAGCCCAGGCACACATTCACCTATTCTTGGATATACATTTTGGTGATGTTATATTGAAAACTAGGGGGGGTTATTAATAATCAACATTAGGAGGATTATATTATGTTAAGATTTGCTCTGATCATTTGAAGACAATGGAAGCATGGACAGCAATCAAAAGGATAGGATGACAAATGCAATGAAAAACAGATACCAAATTTGTATTTTCAGCAATGCAGCTTGTGTGCCAAATGGGCTTGAGCTGTTACTGCAGTCACAGCTTGCTTGGAGAAAAGCCCACTAGAACTTTTTAAATGCAAAAATAAGCACAGCGGGAGTGGCTTGCAGCAGAAATTGGCCTAGCAGTTGGCTTGTCTTTACATTTGCTACTGTACTTTACAAATAAGGAATTTGTTTTTGACCTAATCTCATACCCAAATTCTGTGTTAAAAGAATGCTATTTATATAATCATTGAAATTGAGGGTTAGCAAATGTATTTTCAGAAATTGCCTTTTCATTTGAAAGTGTTTGATGAGCTAATTTATGGATGGCATGAGCTTCCTTGAAAATGTTGCCCTGACTGGGTAGAAAAACAAACACGCATTGTTTTAAAAGTTTGCTACTAGGGGTATTTAAGTCACAAAAATGAAAAATTCTTTTAATTTATCAGGCTTAACAGCATTATTTCACAGAAGATATAGTGAGTGGAATAAAGTTGTTACCCAGGCTGCCAGTGCTTTCATGGCTCATGGGTTTCTATTGGTTGTTATTGAAAAAAAACTCCACAAGTAAAGAGTGATTCAGAACGATTCTTGTATAGCTGCTATTGCCAGTTTGAGCATCATTGGATCCCATCTTCAAATTGTTCTGCAATTTCGTTTCAGTGATTTGGATTTGGAAATGTTGGTTAGATCAATATTTGCTGAGCCAGTTGACCCAGCCATCTTAAGAAACGATACTTGGCTTGAACAAAATTCATTTGTATTTGGTCCAGATGTAACCCTGATTGTGCTTAATGCTCAGGGCCATTTTGTTTTCAATGCTGAACGATTCGATGCTTGGATGGGACACTTAATTGTCCTCAGGGTGCATCTGCGATGGCTAAACCTGCACTGGTAGCCGGGAAATTCATCCTTGGTTGTTTGGAGGGCTTCTTAATATGAACCTTGCTGATGTAACTGACAATACAGCTATTCTTCAAGACAATCCTCTGTGGTCTTTTGAACTAGTGGCTTGGGTTGTGATAATGTCACCCCAGGGAGTTTTGAGAAAAAAATCTTAACAAATTTGACTACAGCTGTATTAATAGTAACCAGTGGGGGAAGTATTACTCCAGCTAGACTGAACAAAACTCTTAGACAAATCCATCAAGAGACAGGATCTCAGGATATTGAAGAAGATCGAGATGTTGTGATTGAGAGTTTTCATTGTCGTCGTGCCATCTGGAATGAGCAGACCACTGGATAAAACTTTGAAGAGATGTTTACTAATCTTAAAGCAGAAGTTACTAAAATCTCACTGATACTTGGGATTATGGTTGAACAAACAAGAAACAAAATGTTGACTGGAATAGTAACTGTTAATCAAGCAATTAGAACATATGAAGATTTTCCCTGGACAGATTAAATGAACATATAAAGAGAGATACTGGAAAAGACAAGATGGCACTGGCAATTACATTTGGAGATACTATTAACAATTTCCATTTGATTGGATAGACTTGTGTTTTTTTTAAGACTGCCCAGCTAGGACGTAATGCAAATGCACAATTTCCAAACATTATTTAAACTGCTATTCACATTCAAATTTTGGCAGGAGAAGTTCAGTCTCTTAAACAATACCAGGGATTGAAAAATGTGACTATATCAGAAAGGCATGTTGATGCCTGGGTTACTCAATATGTTCAAAATCGCCAGACTGGTGTTAATTATTCTGTTCAACAAGGTGCAGCATCCAGTATGGTTGATCATATGAGGCAACTTGACTTGAATTGAACATGACCTCATACGCAATTCTGTTTACAGAGGGATAACCTGTTGCATGGAAATCCTGAAAAACTTTGTGTCTAAGGTGGAATTAGAATTCACTATCTCCTTGTTTTTAGCTTGCTGCTTTTAGCCACTAAACCAAGCTGACTCTTGTTATAATTACTAGCACCTTGGATCCAAGTGTCAGAGTAAAAATAGTCATTTTTCAGGAAAGTTGGACTCTTTGGGACTCCTATGGCATATTCATGAAAAGCCTACTTTTTATGGGCAGAGGACAGAAGTGGTTTGCTATGGCTTTCTTGGATGATTCTCCAGTCCCAGATGGTCCACCATTCAACTGCTAATCCTGACTCTGTTTGGCTTTCTAGATGAGCCAAGACAAAAATATTGAACATATATTTAGAGATATGTTATCCAAAAGAGTTGTCAGAAATTTATTTATTTATTAAATCTGTATGCCACTCATCTCCCTTTCCATAGAGACTTTGAGTGGCTTACAATATCATACATTCATGAAATAATAAGACATAGTTAAGAACAATACACCAAGAGTACAACAGTATGATGATGGAATCTCCTCTATCACTCCAGCAGCCATCTCAAGCATGGAGCGCCTCCATTGGAGCCCCAATCCAACTGGCAGAGGCAAGTTTTAAGGCTCTTGAGTAAGGCCAAAGAGTGGGGGCAGATCTTACCTCCAGAGGCAAAGTCCTCAAAGCATTGGGGCCACAGCAGAAAATGTTCTACTAGACCACACCAGCTGAAATTCCTTGACTGAGGGGAGTCTTCAGAATACTGAAATCTATAGTTTTAGAGAAATTTAATTGTTCAAACTTCTTTCACTATCTTGAAATGAGCTTACCTGATAGAACTACAAGCAATTTAAATATATAATGACAAATTATAATAATGCTTTGGAAAATCAAGATGGCTTCTTCCTCTAATAAGTCTCTGAAATTGCATCTGTTTAAAAGCAAATATGAAACTGGCTGATGTTGAAGTTGGACAATACCACTTAATTTTTAAATGTTCACCTCAAGACATTTAAAATTCCACAAATACAATTTATGTTATAGTAAATAGTTGTGCAATTTCAAGATGACATCCAAAAACTGTAAAGAACAGTTGGAGTCAATTTGCAGTCTGAGGAACTGGAATCCGATCTGTTGCTGTTAAGATATGAAGAAGGAAGTGTTTGGTTTGAAAAATATAGATCTGCCAGAAAAGTTTGAAAATATGAATATAAGAAATTCTGAGACAATGGATGTAATAAAAGATGGACTGGACTCTTGACAAGAGGAATGTTGTGTTCTCAAAGAGAATTCTTCAACAATATATGTTGCAGAGATATTTAAAACAGAGTCTTATGAACTTTGGAAATGAGATGCAATTGTTGGGAAAGTTCCCAATTAAAAACCTAAGGAAAGGTTTCATTATTAAAAACCAAATGAGGGTATTTGACCCTGGACTCAGAGATAATGATCAGGGTGATTCATGGTAAATAAGAAAACGTGCAGATGTTTGACAAGTAAATTACAATAACAGACTGTAAACAGAATGCTTTGAGCTTCAACTTCACTGTTTTTTGACCTGTTAACTAGTTTTCCCTTCATATATATAATGTTGACAGGTCGTTTGGGTTGCAAATAGATTACAAGCTTATAAATTTTAGACCTGCTTTGCAAAAGGGGGAAGCTATTATTGTTATAATTTGATTTGTCAATGTTCAATCAGGGACATAATTATTGTTTTTGTCCTTTTTTATTCACATTTTTATGTTTTGTCTAGGTTTGTCTCTGTTTAATTTTTTTTTCTTTTGGATTTTGTGTTTCAATTTCTTGAATAAAATAAAATTGGACAATAAAAAGAGAGGTCTTTGGCGTTCTGAACATCGTTATTTCCTTGCAAATACCCAGTCCTAGGTTACATTATCGGTGCTAGTATGAGTAATGAAATGCCTGCAGGACCGCTCATTTCAATCTGAGCTGCAAATATTCTATTCTGTTGGTACAATAAAAAAACATTTAAAATTCCAGATCAAAATGTGTTTCTGGGACTCCACCAAAACTCGTAAGTTGATCAATAACAATATTAATACACTGATAACTTTAATTATAGTTTATATAATTATATAATGAATTATAAATATATAAACTATAATTAAAGTTATCTCTGTATATGCCTTGTCAAGCTTTTTTTCCCCAAAGAAGAATAAATGTGGTTGGATTGGAATACGACATTTATAGTTCTTTGGAAAATGTGTTTGGAATACCATGCTCTTTTAAAATCAATCTTTTTTCTTTGGGGGAAAAAAAAGCTTGACAAGGCATATACTGTAATACTTAATGGTGTTTTCTTTCTCTCCTCTTTATTGAGGCAATTGTAGCTAACATTAAATCAAGCTATTAAACTTTTTCAGTGTGTCCAGCTTTCTATTCAATAAAATTGATTTTTCACTTAATTTGATTCAAATCATGAAAAACTCTTCAATTCCTTCTTTTCATGCTTTGGCACCAGGATAATTTTAATTCTGTAATTCCATATATGCATGCTAACAGAGGAGCAGATTGACTTAAGCACTGGGTAGGATTGCACAGCATCTATGAAGTAAACCCCTGATCATCTCCTTAGACTTAATGTTATTTTTCAGTGAAAAATAATATCAATTAAATAATGCACATACATTTCAAACTTGCTTCAACATTATTAAAAGAGATATGTTGGGAGTTTATTGGCTTATATTTTTTATTGAGTCAGTGCTTTCTGTACATTTGAATAATCAGGATATTAAGGACTGGAAAAACATGCACCCTTGTTTCTTTACTGATAGAAACCTATATTTAAGAGCACCCCATTTGTCATAAAAGATTACCAGGAGTCAGGTTGTATTGAAGCTTTTCTTTTAAGAGTCTTCCAATCCACACAATTCTAGGCAAAAAAAAGTGAAAAGAAAGCTCTCAGATATTCTTGTCCAAACCCCAGTAATTTGGAACTTAAGACATAAAAACCTTATTCTAAAAACATGAGAGGTTCTAAAAACATAAGGGGTCCAACACAAAAATAGTGGCAAATCCTCTTTTAAAGCAAAACAAGCAAGTATTGAGATACAAAACATTTATTTAGAAGAAGAAGAAAAACAAAAGAACAACAGCAAGCAACAATTATGCAAGCTAATTGTTACCTGCCGAAATAGATTTGGGGGCTTCAGACCATTTACAAAATAGTCTGTGCAGAGGATACCTGAGGGAATGTGTTGGCCTCTTCTGATTAGATGTTGTACAAAGGACCCCTGATTGAAAGTTCATGTCACATTTTTATGAAACTCTTTAAGATGAGTGAAAGATATCTTTTTAGCAGAAATTAAAGTATATTGTATCTTACCTGTACAGCTCGTTTCTGGTGTGTAGGAACTAGGGTAGCAGGAAATTCGTAACTAATACCAGTTTCTTAACACTATACAAAAATGTCATTTAAATAAAGGGCTAACTGGAACTCAGATATAGAAATGGTTGTGCCGAAGAGTTGAGGTACTAAATACTTAAGGCAAGGCTTAAATTACTCTATGTTCTAGGCTTGATGTCAATGTAGTAATGGTATTTTTGTTTGTTTGTTTTTGGTAGTTGTTCCATCTGGAAAAGACGCGCGGTAGACCGGGTTCCAACAAATAAGTATTAGTTAACAGCAACAATAACAGAACATTGGCTCAAGCCGGGGCAGCCCTTTTTATAGAGGCTTGCCTGCCGGCTTGTAGCCAATGACATTGTTTAAACTTTGAGCGGCTTCATTAGGAACCAATCCACTACTGGCCTTTCTGGCCAATCAGAATAAACCATTTGGAACCTTCCAAGTTATACTGAACACCCCTCCCCCTTTAGTTCAGTCCTACGTGAGCGACGTAGTCGCGCAGGTAGGTGGGGCTTCTTCTGGTCCTA